>NMRB01001436.1:39278-52207 GCA_002633025.1 Notospermus geniculatus
ATAGCTTAATTATTTCTTCACATTCTGTGGGGGTAAATTTTTCGATGTTTGTCCACCAGGGGGCACAATCTGCAGAAATATGAAACAGGGGTATTTGAATTTCCCGCTTGATGATGTCACCACTTATGCTGTCTGTGGATGATGTCAAACTACTGCCTGTGGGCTTGTGGTGACTGGAAAGCAAGAATAGCCTTTATGCACTGCTGATGATGTCACCATTTTATGCTGTCTGTGGATGATGTCAAACTTCCTGTGGGCTTGTGCTGACTAAAGTAAAAGCAAGAACAGCCTTTCTGCACAGCTCACCATGCTTTATGTGATCATCTCATCAGTCATGTCAGCTCCAACTTCCAATAGCAATATATATATGGCCAACTGGTGACCATCTTGGACTTTGTGCTCTGCTCCATAACTTGAGAACGGCTTGGTCATTCAGCTTCATATTGCCATGCGTAGTGTCATTTGTGTACTAGTAAGATCATGCATCCTATCAATTTTGGTTGTGTTCCAACTTCCAGTAGGCCTAGGCATGACTGCCAGGTGGCAATCTTGAAATGGGGCATTCTGTTCCATAACTTGAGAACTGTTTCATCAGTAACTTCATATGTCAGCTGAGCGCATCGCCCATGGGCGACTTGTTGAATAGAGATCCCTCATTTGGACTAGCAATCGGCCGATGTCTGTCGGAATTTGTTCCGACGAGTAAAAAAATGATTGGCCGATACCGTCCGGTTCCCACTGATGTCCCAGTGGGTATCGGCCCGCTGTCCGTCTGGCAATCGGGTGATTTTGTAGATCGGCCGGACATCCGAGGGGTCTCGGTCGCGCACCCGTGGGTGGCAGACGGGATACCTGTGGGACTTCGACCAGTGCCTGGTACCTTTTGTCCTAGGTACATTTTACCTTTTGTCCTAGGTACATTTTGTCTGGGTACGATTTGTCCGGGAACGTTTTGTCCTAGAACCGCCCGGAGGATATCTGGGCCCCGGATGACGACCAAAAATCATCCAGTCTACTCGGTGCCTGGTGGGAGGCTGACGGGTGACTGGTGGGAGCCCGATGGGGTTGCCAAGGTTATGAAGTGTCCCCTAGCTAGCCTGGCTTCAGCCGCTACACGCCGCGAGAAAATAACTGAGGTATATAATGATTCAGTCACATTTCACCGATTCTGCCAAGGATGTGTTTCCGACGCCCGAACGGTCTAAAAAAGGGAAAATGGCGGGTTGTCGCCTGATAGACCGAGGACATCTATGGCTGTTCCGAGTTCGGTAGCGCGCCGCTTAGGTGATCGGAAGAAAATAAGTCGGAGTAATTTTCTTGCGGCGAGTAGCAGGGTCGTTTGCGGATAAAGTGGACAAATGAGCTTTTTCAAAAAATAAAATAAATTCGCTATTTTTCACACAGATTTTTTGCTTGATCTGTGGTATAACACCCCCTGAATTTAAATTGAGTATCATCAGCGCACTTTTTACATCATGAAATGAATTATTTCCATGTTATTTTTGTTGTTGATTTGTTGATGTCAGTCCCGTAACGAATGGATTCTTGTGATACGGGGCGTCCATAAATAAGGAAAACCCGAAAAAAAAATGTCGTACAGTATCGCTTGTGTGTGGTATTGATAGGTGCAATAGGTTCCTAACTATTCTGGAACACGTTTACAGGTTAAAGTTGGCTATTTCATGTGTTACGGTACTGACTTCCAAGTTTTGTTACGGTGCTGACATTCTAATGGATAAAGTAGTGACGTCAGTACCGTAACTACAACCTGAAATTTAATAACAAGCACCACCACATGCAGATGTGTGTAAATGACTTCTCTGTGCCTTATAATATCTAAATATATAATTTGTTTTCAAGCCACTAAATGCAAAAGTCCTGAAATCGCCACGTGAATGTTGCATGTGTAACGGTACTGACGTTACGGTACTGACCTGTTTCTTAAGTAAAATGCCCCAAAACATGGTTCTGTGCATGAAAATATCAGGATGTTTGTGCCGTGGAAGGGCAGGACACGCACATTTACCTATATAATCCTGAAATCATGTTGTATTATTTTAATTTCTTCGCAGAATCGTCGTTACGGTACCGACATTTAATAAGCATACTCTCCAACACTTGGGTAAAGAATCAGAGAAAAGTATTAAATCTTGTATGCAGTACACAAATACCTCGTATTGGAGAGTGGAGGTCATGGCTCTCTATGACGTCATACAGAAATATTCCTTAGTTTTTCTTCTCTCTCCAGATGGCGAGGCCGAAGCTATCGGTTACGGTACTGACAGAAAATCTGGCGACATCGGGTTTGGGATGAAAACATCACCCCCTCTCCAAAAATCATTACAAGAGTACTAACCATGCTCACTATATCAAAAAAGAACATCTTACCAGTGGTATAGACCCAAATTTTAGTAATTTTGCATTGATATTAATGGTCTTTTCTGTTCTGAAAGTGTAGTGGCGGTGTCGGCGACAACCCATTTACGGGGGGTATTGACTAAAAAGGGTCCCAGTTGCCCCTTCCATTTAGATTTTTTGGTGAAGATAACAAGTGGAATTATTGTCGGGATGCTTGTACTTTAATTTCATCGCGATTAAAATTTCAAAATAACGTGAGTTACTCTGTAGCGCCGTAATAACTGCTGGCGACATTGGTTTGTCCACTTTATCCGCAAACGACCCAGCAGCTGAAACCTAGCTCACTAGGGGATCCTTCATCATCCTTGACACGCCCGACCGGCTCCCACCAGCCACCCGTCAGTCCCCCACGAGGCATCGAGTAGATCGGAAACGATTTTTGGCCATCACCCGGGGCCCATATATCCTCCCGACACTGGTCGAAGTTAGACAGGTATCCCGCCAGCCACCCAAGGGTGCGCGACCGAGTTCCCTCCAGCCGATCTACAAAATCACCCGATTGCCGGACGGACAGCTGGCCGATACCCACTGACATCGGTGGGAACTGGATGGTATCGGCCAACCATTTTTCAAGCCGTCGGAACCAAATCCGACAGACATGGACCGATTACTGGCCAGTGTCTGTGCCGTGGGGGGCGCCCGACGAAAATCATCTTATTCAAGGATATGAGAAAGATATGTGGGAAAATCCGTTCCAGGCCGCAACGTCGCAAAAAAACACCGACGTCAAGATATCCTCCGGCGGCTGCTGCATTTGTGACTGAGGCTCTATGAATGGGTGAATTGCTCAGATTGGCAATGCCACTATTTGCCCAACACCTTTCTCCATAGCCTAATGGGAACAAGAAATGCGTTTTAAAAAACAAAGGGCATGTTGTCACTGCTGTTTGAAGTTTGAAATGAAACAGTACAGAGCTTGAGGGGCGTTGGACGTAGTAATGTTGCTAGTTGTCACACCCACAGTAGGCCTTTAGGCTGACAGCATGAAATAAATCTCCGAGTTTCTAAGAAATTTTAGAATAGAGGACAGTTGCTTCTGAGAACAAAATCCTGAATGACTGCAAAGAAAGTAAGCTTGTACTAATCCAACTGACTGAATGAGTGAGTACTATGTCAAAACTACAAGAATACAGACGATGAAACCTATTTAAGTGTTATATATTAGCAGATGAATTATAAAATACCTTCGACCACAGTTTTGACAGGGTCAGATTGCGACGAACCAGGATATGTACATAGGACATTTATACCATCGTCGAGAGCGAAGTCATTCGTGTATACTTGTTTTCTCACTCCAGAGGTCGAAGAGGCAGGTGGTGTGTTTCCATCCACTGACCATATCGTGGCTGTACTACCAGGTATGTCGCCTGCACCGACCCCGCACTCACACGTTAGTTCATATCTTCTTACCGTTGGTGGGCAATTGAGAGTTGATTTAGCTCCTGAAATGTGTACATGAAAACAATTACATACTCTCTTTTCTCCTTTTTTAGCTCACCTCTGTGAGGTGAGCTTCTCGGGTATTCGAAAAACATGGACGATGGACGGTGGATGATGGACGATGGACGGCTCCTTTCAGCAATTCATCGATCTCCACCACCTGGATGATAATTGTCGCATTTCCGACATACCTCCAAGACGTAACAAGAAATGTTTTAAAAAAAACATAGGGCGGTGGTGTTTGAATTTCCTGATTGGTTTGCTATTTTGTTGGGCGGGATTTTGGGACGTGACTTGATTGACCAGTTGATCGTGCCATTAGGTCCATATGATTATGACGATGCGAGGACTTCGAACTTGATTATGGCGATGCGAGGACTTCGAACTGGAAAGACAGCTGAGACCAGTTTGAGAAATCATCAGTCAATATTCAGTACACAAATGTCATAGCCCGCTCCCCACCGGTGTCAAGCTATCACATATATCACATCACCCACAAGCCATCACACAAAACTTATCACCCATAACGGTTTTTACTAAAAAGTAGAATCATAAATGTTGTAGACCACAGGTTGGCCAACACTATGAACACTGTGACCTACCAAAAGAGGGTAATTTATATTACCCTCGTAAAATGGNGACAATTCCGGGAATTGACAAAAACACTAAAACGCATCCTGAGCTTGGATGCTGAATGAAACATGTCATCAGAAACATTATGCCAATACAGTTTCATAATTTCGTTGTACTGTTTTATTAAGGTTGAAAAGAAAATGCATCAACACACAATACACATAGACGAATTCCCTATCGAATATTGACCTAAATTTCATTGTGTTCAAGGTCATGAATGACGTTTTATAGGATTCTGTGTCACGTGAATGCATATTGTGATGACGTTTTTCACGGAGTATGATTCTTTTTCACATATTTTGATGACGTTTTTGTATATTTTGATGACGTTTTTCACAAAATCTGGTCGAAATTTTTCCATAGCCAGAACAGTAGGGCGTAACACTAGGCTATATATTTCATGTATTGATTATCTAAACCTTTGGACGCCCTAAAAATACGCCGCAAGAATTTAAATGAAAAATTGCACCAAATCAAAGTACATCGTTCAAGATTTATAAAATATCATCCTTGGTGCATTTCGTCGTTTTCACGAATTTTCTCTTTGCATGGCAAGTTTGACGCCTTGGTACATTTCCGGCAAACAGCCGTACAGTGGGATTATTGCTGGGAAGGGCTGGAAAATTAATGCTATACCGACTATAATTCGGGAATGGGGAGATAGGGTGTCTACAAAACTAAGACCTAAGACCTACAAAAGTAAGACCCCACTGTACAAAAGTAAGACCCTGTTATAAAAGTAAGACCCCCCCCACTGTACAAAAGTAAGACCCTGTTATAAAAGTAAGACCCCCCACAGTACAAAACTAAGACCCAGGCGGCACCACTGCAAATGACCTTGACCTTTAACCCCGGAAGTGACCTTGGCCTGAAATGAAGGCAATAGAGGGCGTCATGAACTCAATAGGGGGCGTATCTCGCTTATCTTAGTTCTAAATTCCTCCGCTAGGGGTGCAAAGTCGCGGATGGTCACTCGGGAATCTTCGGCAATCTTCGGTTCTTCTCGAATATCTCCGTTGTTTATTAACATATTCCATTTAAACCAAGACGCCCTTGACCCTTGACCTCTCACCTTACTCGCTGACCACTCGGACACAAAAAACCTGCAGGAAGGAGCCTGGCCCTTGTTAGCTCCTTCCTGCAGGTTTTTTTGTGTCCGAGTGGTCAGCGAGTAAGGTGAGAGGTCAAGGGTCAAGGGCGTCTTGGTTTAAATGGAATATGTTAATAAACAACGGAGATATTCGAGAAAAACCGAAGATTGCCGAAGATTCCCCAGTGATTCCGAACATTGCCGAGTACTCCCGAGTGATCATCCGCTACTTTGCACCCCTAGCTGAGGAATTTGGAACTAAGATAAGCGAGATACGCCTCCTATTGAGTTCATGACGCCCTCTATTGCATACATTTACATACCAGAAGCCCATGTAGGCCATTGGTATGTACAGGCTAAATCTATACAAACAGCAGGCCGTTCGGTCATCCCCGAATTCCAAACGGAAGACATGCCCATATCTCATAAAATGGCGGAAAAGCTGTAATAAAACAACATTAGAGAAGGTGGTTATACGTCTAGGCCTGACACGACTATAATACACTCAAAAATTGGCGTAGAGCATTCACTTGCCAGATGTTTCACCCATCGAGCCACCCGCCCATCCATAGGCCTATGGAACGTGCACACACTGAGTAAGGGACGAACAAAAACGCCCCAATTTAGGACTGGCAAAAATGAGAACCGAGGCCGAAATGAAAACAGACGGGAAACAGTAGTATGAAGGAATGCTCACCTGATACACATTCTGATAGTCAAAAGTAGCCGACATAAACCAAACCAAGCGTAGGCCTACAATTTTCTTCACAAGTATTCCTCCTCAGCGAATGTCGACGTGTCATGCTCTAGTGTGCCTTTCCTGTAACATCGGTCATATGATCAATACTCGATGAACGGACCATAGCCTGCATAGGCGTTTGCTCCTTTGCGAATCCTGGAGACGACTATACCCGAATACGCATGCCAATAACTTCGCCTGGAAAAAGGACTCCAACAACGCAACGGACCCTTGGCCTATTGGAAAACGCGCCCCTCTTTCAAGCCAATGCTTGGAGGTTCGAATCCCGCCCGGCCTATACCTTTTTTCATATGAATACTTTTTCAGTATTTCGATTTCCTGATATGTAGGCCTACATGCACGCGCACTTACGTTTTCAGCCATGACTTCCACTTGTTGGTGGTCAGGACGCAAATAAGGTGCTGCCACCTACATGCTTGGGTACTCTATCATGTTTGGAGTCCCACTAAAACATGGCGGATGTCCCAGGCTATTTCAGGTACTCCCGCGCTTTAGCGCGCGCGTTTTTTTTAAACGTGCCAGGCCCTGGTTTCATGCATGCAGTTCAGCTTTAATAGAAGAAGTCCAATGACTTACACTAAAAATCGATTAACTCACTCCCATTAGGTAAACGAGGCCTTAGCAAATTTGTTGCAGAAATACACCTTATCACTTTTACTCATTTTACATAATCTAACATCATCTGGTTGATCTGAGCCGCTGACCTAATTGCACCTTGCACCCCTCTGGTTATAAGTGAGCCATTCCAATACTCTAAGGTAGGACAGATGAGGCAAGCATGTGTATCAAGGCAAGAGGGAATGCATAATGGTTACGGCCCGAACGTGCTACAAATTTAGCATTGTAAAACCGTTACTATTCATCGAATTTAGCATTGTAAAACCGTTATTATTCATCGGATTTGAAAATCTAAGTGTTTTTTGATAACAAAGCATTTTCTGTTCAACTGGAAAACATTTAGACAATGCACACGTCTCTTTTCCATTTTACTATAAATTAGGCAGAAATGTAAGTCAATAGGATTGGGACTAATCACCATCTCAGCTCTCTAAATTGGACCTCTCTGAAATGCGTTTCACAGGGGTCCGATGGGTCGGTGGAGTCTAAGGGATATAAATGTATGTAATGTATGCTTCTAACAGCATGAACAGCGCGTGATTTTGTGACAGGGAACTGACAGCAAGTACCGCAAGTGATGTCACTCAGGTAGCGTGCTTAATCCCGCCCGAGGCCAGTGCATGTCGGTTCGTTTTTCACGAGAGGGAAGAAAGGGCCTGCACCTTCCTCCACCTACCTCCACCTTCCCGAGACTCACGCAGCGAACTGACCTGGCACGAGGAAGGTGGAAGTCAGTTGTTTCACTTTTGATAAAACATCTTAAGTGTAAAAGGTCATGGGGGTTTAAGATCAAATTCCCCATTTGGGATCCCTGTCAAGTTATGTTTCTGAAACTTGGAGGGATGAATGAAGGGCATAATAGACATTATTTTTGATAACATAAATGTAAATGACTAATTAGCTCTTTTGTTTTAGTATGATTTTCTTCATTAGGTTTTGTCCGCGCAGGCAAGTGGTCAACATATGGCTTTTTCATAGAAAAACGTGGAATTACACAAAATCCAACCCACTCAACAAGCCCATGATAAAAAAAACAATTCTGTTCCAAGATATCATTGTCAAAAATGACCAGAAAGTCAAAATGAAAATGTCTTAAGCGACCCTCTCTGAGCCAAGATAAAAATAGGCCTAAAGGATTATGCCTAAAAACCACAACCCAGACCAAATGAATAGGGTCTAGTCCATTATTCTTGAGGGTGGACTGGATACCATTCAATGCCAGTCAATCAAACATGAATTCACAATCACATTGATGTGGTACCTGGATAATAATAGCCATTCAGAATGAAGAATAGGGCATAAAAGCATACAATGAAAGCCTTCCCCCCTCTTCAAGAATAGTTCAGCCCAATCCATATCAATTTCGGGACTATTGGCCCTTATGTCAAAGATGTCAAGTCTAGTCAAAACAGTGATTATTACAGGTCTGAGTGTTAAGCAAAACACAACTTAAGGAAAAGTGAGTTATCAAATGAAGCATTTTTTAGGACTTACCAATGAAAATCAAATGTTTTTCTTTTTGATATATGTAGCAGACAGTCAACGCTAATAGGAGGTGAAAAAATCAGCCCACGAAATGGCCAGATTCTAGGAGTAATTTGGCCTCAAAGATAAAACAAAAGAGCTAATTAGTCATTTATGTTATCAAAAATAATGTCTATTGCCCTTCATTCATCCCTCCAAGTTTCAGAAACATAACTTGACAGGGATCCCAAATGGGGAATTTGATCTTAAACCCCCATGACCGTAAAATTTCCCTTATCTTTTGTTTGGAACAATAGTTAAAGGAAATTTTTGACTTAAGCTGTTTTGTGCATAAGGCCTCTGGTCCACTTGGCAGGTTTGACAGGAATCAACGTCCCAGGAATGACGATCCGCCAAGAAATAGCCCGCTATTGTAAGGTTATATTCGAATGGTCGTGGCCTCTCTAGTCATATTCTAATCCGTCGCTATACAATAAGACCGGACTTTGATTCCAGGGGGACTTGGAATCCTTTCACAGGTGTTTACAATGCTTATTCACCGAGTCTAGTCCGCTGCGTGAATCCCCTTAAGGGCCTGTCACACTGAAGTAGTTCTCAAAACGTCCTGCCCCGTCCTAAACAAATCGTAAAACGAGCAAGAACGTGTACCCTTGGCCAACTAATGCTTCGATGTACTGGAGCACCCTTCCCATCCATGAAGTTCGTAAAAAGACTGTAAAAAGTTGCCACTACGTCCACTCCGTTCGCACACATTTTGAGCCCGTTCGGCAAAATTTTCAAGACCGTACTGAGAACTAGCTCAGTGTGATGGGGGTATTACAAATGTTCAACAGATGATCACAGTAATGTGTCCACCTGAGAATGTCAGGTGTAACATCTACCAGTGTTCGTCTGTCATTCTCCCCCTTATTATTTAGGCGCCAGTTCCATAGAGCTCACGTTGACACTTTTCACGCGCCACGCTTCACGTTTTCCTTTCGTTCCTCGGAGAAAGCATGCCACAGGACAGGTAATGTGTGTCTCGTTGTGCGCTGAATCGAGGAACGAAAGGAAAACGTGAAGCGTGGCGCGTGAAAAGTGTAAACGTGAGCTCTATGGAACTGGAGCCTTATTTAGGAAACACTGGAAGACAGATCGACACGTTTCTCTGTGTGTCCCCTATTGTCAAGTCGGCGCTTCCGCAAGACAACAGGAAGGGAACACTCACAAATGCGGAACACTGAAAAATGTTACACCGGCATCCGTCAACTCTCCGTACACCTTCAGAAAGAACATATTTTTTGCGCGGATTACGCATCCTCAGATGCGTGTTGCGTGATCAGCTAATAAAAATGTGTTCATATCTTTGCATTTTCAATGGGCGGGGAATATTGAATATTGCATTAGGTCAATTGGAGTTGGTCAGCATGTATACGGAGAGAACAGAAGAGAAAACGTATCAGGTTACACTAGAAGTAAAAACAAATGTGTGATTAAGTGGTCGACCGGGACCTCTTTGAACTGATGTGGTGTCATCGGCAAATACTCGAAGAATTTGTCCTCATAGCTGAAGAGACTTTTCATGAAGTTGGTGGTGATTCCCCATTATATGTGACAGTGTCTGTAAAACCCGGTGTGATAGAATCTAATGCCACCGTCTTCCTGATGCCCCTGTCACTATTGTTTGTCACAGGGGCAATTCCACGGTCACGGACGTGACATGTTTTCACTTATTCGGTGCTATTTCTGCAAATTTTGGAACCACAGGAAGATGTAATACCCTGCATCATGTCAGGCTCTTGTCCTTCTATGCCCCTGGTATGAAATAAGTTCGTTGTGATCCATAATTAGTGCACTATTTGCTAATTAGTTGCGTCACGGACGTGACATTGCACAGGTCACGCCCGTGACGCAACTATATAATTAGCAAACAGTGAACTAATTATGAATCACAACGAACTTAATTCATACCAGGGGAATAGAAGGACACAAACATGACATGATGCAGAATACTTAATGGTCCTTTGGTGCCATGTGTTGCAGAGACTGCACTGAACAAGTAAAAAAATATCCTGAATTTTACCGTGGACTTGCCCACAGGATTAAGGGTCTTGGTCTCTCTAGAGTCCAATTCAATGGTGCCGCTTAATCCGTACATGTATTGTTGGGGGACATCACATATCGGGGGACATTTGATTCTATTACACCGGCCCAAGTCGCTGGGGAGTGACATAGGCCTTGATCATACCTGCCCTTTGTTGCACAATTGATAAGGCTTTTTTGCCACCAACAGACCGTCGCATATGATAAAGAATCATGTGTCCGAGTCACTGCTTGTGTCTACTCGCTCCGATGTTGATGACCTATTAGGCCGAGTTTACATCGGATGACACGCGACACGAACACGTAGGCGAACAAAGGTTTCATGGGGGTGAATCCTTTGTGGAGCCATTGTTCGCCTTCGTGTTCGTGTCGCGTGTCATCCAATGTAAACTCGGCCTTTGGGAGAGCCCTCACCGGACCACTGACATAAAAAGCAATCATTTTCCGCCGGCAAATGGACACACTTTGCAATGTGGACCACGGAGGGTGCTTCCCGGTGTAGTAGAAACCATTGCCCGGTGATACATGCCCGGTGGGGCAATATAAAACGGCCATAGGTGTGTATTGCTGTGTATCTAGGGCAGTAGTTTTTACTACAACTATCATAGATCAGAATGCCCGCTGATACAGAATGCCCTGTGTCGGATTTCATGCCTTCACTGATCGTATTCAAGCGGATCGCCTCGTCTATTCTGACGACAAAAGAAAGAAAAATTCGGTCCGCTGCCAGCCGTCCCCAGTGCGGGTGTGGGTTTAGGCCTGTGTACTAATGACTTTCTTTCCTTTCAGAATTCGACTCCCTTGACCGTAGGTTCGAACCCCGCTAGTAACCATTCTTTATTTGAAATTGTTATCAGTTATAAACGTTATGAACATAACATATCATGATTTAACTACTAATTTCATGTCTTCCAACAGCAACCAATACACATTTGTTTATTATATTCAACCACCCTCTTTTTTTTGGGATTCTTTTGAAATCAATGAAATTTTTGTTGTGCGCTTCAATTTTTTGCTGTGTGTTTCAATATTCTTTCCTCTGAAAGATTTCAACGATATACATGTTGTTGCGAATATTCTCTTTAAGTTTGGTTCAAAAAGGCACCGTGCCCAGAAATTACGACATTGTGATATTCTAAACCATGACACTCAGGGACCTGACGTGAAAGTTGTAAATCCTAACCCTAACCCCAAAGCCTAAACCCTAACCACTCCTGAGTCTCAACCCTAATGCGGAAGTTGTAAATCCTAACCCCAACCCCAAGCCTAACCCTAACCACTCCTGACTGTCCACCCTAACCCTACCCTACCCTTTGGGGATCAAATCCCTCCTGTAGTGTAGGTGGGTAGTGAACATGTATAATAGGTGGGTTAATCCCTTGCGTAGATTCGAACACAGTAAAAAAGATGCTGAGAGCGAGACAAATCCCAAAACCGCTATATCCCTGGCTTAACCAGTGCTATCTACCTTCCACTGCGTCACAGGGCTTTTATATAGTAAAGAGAAGGATTCGTCAAGCGAATTTGAAGAGAGCCTGAATCAAGAGGGCCAGAATGCATTCTTGTACTTAATGAATGATTCAGCTACAAAATACATTGTGTAGTCCTATTTATAGACGATTTGTAGACGATTGCGGATATATTCTGCACAACAGTAATAGCTCACAATTTTCAGTTTTAAACTGGTGTATTTCAAAGAACATTTGGTGGAAAAATCTTCTAAAAATCCATTCATTCGTTTTTTAAGAAATATCAAACTAACCACTCAAAATGTGGCCAGTGTTCAGGCCTTTTCAAAATCATGCTGGACTCCCAGTCTGAGTGAACAGAGTCAAGTTTCACCTTAATCACAATATTCCAAAAAAAGGTCAGGCGACGAAAATAAAGATGAAGTTCTATGAAATGAGAATGTTTCATATTAAAGCATCAATACAGTTGAGGTGCAGAATAGACAAATTGTACAATGCGTGAATGGTGTGTAGGCCTACATGCATATAAAGATACTATTATATGAAAAATCCCGACGGAGATTCGATCCTGGTACCTAGAGAGCCTGAAAAGAAGAAACGAACGCATTAAACCACTACGCCATTGAGGCGAACTGGACGACCCATCTTTTTTCACGGTGAAAACAGTGCACAATGCGCACGCCTACAATAGCCAGGAAACTCGCTGTCACCACAATATTATAATGTTATTCGACACGTTTCGTCATCTCTAGCTAGGGCAAAAAATTTCAGTTTTCTAAGATGAAGCCTAAAATTCGTTGCCCAGGGAGGGCAAATATAATCAGGACTTAGTTTATTTTCATTGCCCTATCGGACAACTAATATCGGAAATTTTTAGTACAGGATGCCCGGCCGGGCATCCTATGTGTAGGGCAGTCTGATCTATTACACCGGT
>NMRB01001436.1:52226-74318 GCA_002633025.1 Notospermus geniculatus
AGCCAAAACCTAATTCAAGAGCCAAAACCTAATTTAAGAGCCAAAAGAGCCAAACCTAATTTAAGAGCCAAAACCTAATTCAAGAGCCAAAACCTAATTTAAGAGCCAAAAGAGCCAAACCTAATTCAAGAGCCAAACCTAATTTAAGAACCAAAACATTTATTAGTCTTACCGTCACACACGCAGTCCCAGACGAGAATACTTTTATACCAGACTACAGTGACTACCAGACGAGAACACCAGTTATTTTATATGTGAGGCGAGAGATAGCCTATCAATTCAAAGTGAAAGGTGTTCGGGGATTGGCCTTATGACGTATTAGGGGGTATGATATAGGTTCTCTGGCGGCGGAGGAGGTTGTCAATGATGGGGTTTCTATATCGATTGTAAAGGGCAGACAGAAAAGGTGGTAGTGTGTTATTTTCATTATCATACAACAGTTACAGAAGCTTAGCCTCCCTGCGGGAGGCGAGGCTTTGCCAGCCAAGACATTTAAGAACTTTGTTTGAATTAGTGCCATGAAGACAGCCACTAACGATAAGGGCACCTCTGTAATGTATCCTGTCTTATGAGGTGAGGGAGAATGAAGGACATATACATTTGTTCTAGGTGTCTAGCGTTGACACTTCTACCAAGCGAAACAAGTGGATTCAGCTTATTATTGCATTTGACAATGATTCAACATGTTGATGAAAGTTTAATGAAGGGTCAAATATGACACCAAGGTGTTTATGAGAGTTCCCTTTGGGTATGGGTTCTTGGTTTAGTAGAAGGAGGGGAAGGGGAATATCTGATCTTGAGGGTGATTTGAACAGCATTTCTTTACTCTTACTGCCCTTGAATTTCAATTTCCAGATTTTTGACCAGTTATCAATTCTATCAAGGTCACTTTGGACCAAGTTGTGTGAGGTGGCAATGGCAGTAGTACGATCAAAAGGTAAAAATAAAGCACAATCATCAGCATACAGATATAACTTGCAGTTGATCACAGTCTAAGCGAGGTCATTAATATAAAATAGGAATAGGAATGGTCCGAAGATGGATCCCTGAGGGACTCCGCTGTTAATTACACCAGGAGCGGACCATTCGGAGAAGGGCCCATTATTCTTAACCTTTAATTCCCTATCACAGAGATAGGACGATAGCAAATTAATAATGTTGTTACCTAAGCCGTACATGCGTAGCTTGTGGACAGGCAAGTAGTGAGGGATCGCATCGAATGCGCCCTCTATGTCTAGAAATACACCGCGAACATCATAGCCAGAATGGCGAGCCGATAAAATTGTATCCGTGATGTGAAGTAACTGTTTGGTTGTGTCCTGACCTTTCATAAAACCAGATTGGTAATGATAAATCATATCGTGTTGAAGAACGTACTTTGAAATACGCTGATAGATCACACGTTCAAAGATTTTTGCGAGAGAATTGAGTAAGGTGACAGGGCGGTATTTCGATACACAGTGAGTAGAACCTTTGTTTTTGAAGATCGGCACAATAACACCTCTCTTCCAAGACTTAGGAAAGGTGTTCGAGTACAGCAAACGTTGAAGCAGTGAGGTAAGAGGAAGGTCAAGGCTGTTAGCTACCAATTTCAACATCTTATTGGTAATACCATCGTCACCACCGCCTTTAGAGGTATCCAGATGAAGTAAAATCTTGTTCACAGCGTCACGATTAATCGCAACAGAATTCAACCTAGCATAGGTGCGTGAAGGACAGTGTGGTAGGTATGATTCATCATGATTATGATGGAACTTAGTTAGGAATTTCCCGAGTAAGAGGGACGCCTTATCTTTCTCACTCACAGCCACAATGCCATTGCACTCGAGCATTGGAATAGCTGGACAGTACTTTGAGCCCATTAGCTTTTTTATGTAGTACCAGTAATCTCGAGAGCCATATTTCGAAGTACCCAGTGAGTCGAGAAGATTAGATTTGTATCGACCCTTGGCTGCAGACACCATCTCCGAGACAAGGTTGGCCTGAGTTTTAAATAGTAACTGATTCTCGACAGAGTTGGATTTGATGAAACGTTTATATAATTTGTCTCTTCTATTGATAGCTGTTTTTATATGTTCATTGAACCAGGGGGCTTGTTGTACTTGACTCGATGGCGCGATGACTCGAAGGCGCGAAGAAGGCCAATTAAATTTCCTGTATATTGATGGGTGCATGCCTTATTTTAATTCAAGTTCCACTTCAAAACACTGGATTACGCAACATTTTTAGGAAGATGAAATAAGCCACCTCTGGCATATTTTTATAACCATCGTTAGACATGTTAAATCACATACCTATTCCCATTTTAGTATAACTCTAAAGCCGTGACGTCATTGGCGTTTAGAATGCATGATTGTGGTTGTGCGTGAAGCAGCGGAATTCATTCAAAACTTTTTTTTTGTCGTTCAAGTGTTTTGAAGAAGTACAGTCCAAGAATTTAATTTTCATTACATAATAAAAAATAACAAAGAATTCTAAAAATTTGTTCTAAGATCTGAAACTTTTCGTCCAAGATTGCCACGTGCGTCTTGCCAAGATGCAAGTGACCACAGAACTGATGACGTCATGAAGTACATGAACAACCCGGGTGCATTTCGTGATTTTCATGAATTTACTTTTTGCGTGGCAGCTCTGACACATTGGGAAACTTCCGGCATAGAACATGCAGTAGGATCATTGCTCAAAAGGGCTGAAAATTACCGCTATACCTCCTCCGGGGTGTGCAATAGGGAGACAAGACCAATTCGAACAACTATTCAAAAGGGACCCATAGATTCTCAAGGACTTAGGAGCTATAGGCCAAGTTCGAGGCTACCCTTCATTTCATGATTTACGCTGAATATCAACCTCACTACACTTCTTGGTAGCTGGGGACACTACGTCGGTCCACTTCCGCCGCTGATCCATACCACTTCTTAGAAATAACCAGCTGAATTTCATTGAATAATTTTGGCGGTCATCGAGTCATCGCGCCATCGAGTCTTCGCGTCATCGAGTCAAGTACAACAAGCCGAACCAGGGCATATCTCTGGATTTCCTCATCTTATCTTTATGAGGAATAGACTGTTCAAATAAATTCATCAGGTGAACACAAAATGATTCCGCCGCTTGATGAACGTCATTAATGGTGACTACAGAATTCCAATCGTGTTCACGGATGGCATCATTCAAGCCATTTACATTGACACGGTCATAGTACCAGACTCTCTTCACACCCGGTTTAGCTACAATATTTTGTGATTCAATCTTGGCTAATACAGCGCAATGGTCAGAGCCCCCGATGGGAGTAGACACTTCGGTCGAAGTAACTAAACCTGAATAATTACAAAGTAAAAGGTCAAGACATGACTTGCTCGTAGGGGTTATCCTAGTGGATTCGTAGATCAGCTGAGTAAGAGAAGTAGAAACTTTAGACGGTCACCTTCCGTTGAATCGGAATCATCGACCCACCACATTCTACTTCTACAGTTGAAGTCTCCACCTACGAACACAGCGCCGCCTTCACTTAAAGCTAAACGTATGCTGTTTTCAAAAGATTGTAGAAATTGATCCCTGACAACTGTTGACTGGGAAGGACTTCTATAGTACAGAGCTAAGAAGGTCTTCCTGTGATTAAATTTCGTTTCGAACCACATGGATTCAAAGTTATTGTCTTCGAAGTCAACACGTCTATGAACCGATAATGATTCATGTATGTAGGCAATAGTACCACGCCCTTGAGATTTGTAAAAATTCGCATCTAGCTTGAGATAGTTGTCTATATTCAGATCATCAATTTTCAGATTCGTACCAGTCTCACTTATACCAGCAAAATGAATATTGTTACTGTGTAGACGCAATTTAAGGTCTTCAAATCTGTTACCGTTACCTGCTGTTATACTGTTTATGTTCAAAAAGAGTATATTGAGATGTGAGTTCATTGGACCTGGGTTGATCTCGATGTCATTAGAGAGAATTAGCAGCTGCTTTGCAATATCGGGATGAGAAATCATGACAGTCAATGGAAAAACATGAGGTACAAATACAGCTACAACACTAAATAGTCCCACGCTAAGGGTCAAAGACCTAGGACAACATGTATGTTTAACATTGGATATTACAAACGTCACCACTAACACTGGAAATACAAGACATACCAGGTTGCTAAACAAAATACCAAGCACACAAAAGATGACTGGCATTACAAAAACTAATAGATTATAAGCGAAGTTCGGAGTGGTTGCTAAGATTAAATATAGCAATACCAATATTATGAAAAAATGAAGGCTTTGAACTTTGGACAAGTTCACCGCGCATACTTGATGCTTCCGCTTATTGCAGCTATATGCGGGACATAATTTAGAATTAAAATTTCCTATCCTAGCCCTCCATAATTGTAGTTCAACCGACATCGAAAATTACATGAGAAAAATAATCTGAGGCTGCCATGGTCATGGGAACGTGAGTGTGATTAACAACAAGCATACAAGTAACTAAATGGATAGATAAGAAAAAAAACATACAGTAGTTCCCCGTATAGAGTGTTTGCACGTGACGTCACAGCGGCCATGTTGGAGGCATACAACAAAAGAACAGACTTCCAAAACAATCGAAGTTAATCTCCGTAGACCGTGACTGGCGACAAATTCTTTTGTTCATACCTCCAACATGGCCACCGGTGCAAACACTCTATACCCCGCCGTGACCCAAAACCCGATCAGAAAATTTTCTAAGTCCAACGACGATGTCAATTCATACCCAATAATAGGGATAAGAGGCATGGCGTTAACCTTCATTTATCAGCGGTCGAAAACGCGTTTTGCGGTTTCCCGCAAGCTCGATTATGGATTATCTTTTCAGACGACCACGTCTGAAGACGTAACCTTATTATTTTGGGTGACTCCTCGTAATGATGATGTAACAATCTGCTTTTTGTATACCAGCTAGGCCTATAGACCCTGTACAAAACTGTAGTTACCGATGATTCACACGATGACGTTTATGAGGGTTGTGATGTTTGGTTTGGGGATACGCTTTCTTTAGTCAGGGGCGTAGCTAGCTTTATGGTCGGGGAACACTACTCTTTCGCCAATTTTGGCCCCCCAAAAACTCATGAAAAACACACATTTCTTAACCGCCTGGGGGATTTGCCCCCCTCTGTCCCCGTCTAGCCACGCCCCTGTTGGTTCTAGTGTATCGTCGACTTCAGTGTGGTTGAATGGAGTCTACATCACTTCACAGCCCCCTGCCCCGTTTGCACTGCTGAGGCCCTGACCTTGGGCACTTTGGGCCGATTTCACAAAGGGTGTAACTTCGTCAAATGCGTGGTGGAAGTGCGTGCATTTAGTGAAATTACACGCGTCCAAGCCTCAAATGCCCTTTGTGAAATCGGCCCTTTGAGTCCAGTAAAAATTCCCTTCGGACAGCAACTCAGACATGCCAATGCATGGAACAATTTGGTCATGCTCATGCACAAAATCGTTCAGTTTGGAGAACCAACAAGATGATGTAACAATGTAAAGGCCCAGCCATAATCGACCGCAATCCGCCCGCTCTGGGAGTAACGCATGAAACTGATCGCAGGTTTCCAAGGCGTGAATGTGCACACACATTGAAACTGATCATAGTCGTCGTAAAATCCGGACGGAGTATGAACCAACCCTAAAGCCGGTGACACACTGGCGCGTACGCGGCGCGTCCTGCAGGCGTTCCACCAATCAGATTCTCCGGTAGGTGTTTCGGTCCGTGTTACCGCCTGCCTGATTGCACGCTTTCCGACGCGTTGCTTACGCGCCAGTCTGTCACCGCCTTAAGCGTGCCCCTCGGTTTACCACAAGTAATACATCGGTGCGTCCACTAGGCCTGGTGATCATGGCTATTGTTCGGGTATGAGTTGACATCGTCGTTGGACTTAGAAAATTTTCTGATCGGGTTTTGGTCACGGCGGGGTATACGGGGAACTACTGTAGGATCTAGCCACATGGGGCACATGATACAAAGGCAAAGGGAAAAGGCAAGAAGCCTCAAATGAGTGACAGTCAGTAAACGATGTCAGCATTGCGGAGGCACACGGCAATTGCAGACTAATGGGATAAGATACGTATTCTGAACATGATTGCATATTCTGTTTAATGGACAGACCATATATTACAGTTTACAGAGGTAAATCAGCCCTGCCTGATCGCAGTTACCCTTGGTAATGATAATAAGAACCTACGCACAGCTCGTCTCCACCTGGGACGCACCCGCACCGTGTAAAAAGGGTTATTGTAAGATTATTCGTTCCGCTAAACACTTACCATTGGCGATGCCGAACACCAGCAACATCGATGCAACCGCGGGCCAAATCTTCAGTTTCATGTCGTCCAGTTACCAAGTGTCCAACGAATCGAACTCGATCCAAAGAATTTCACCAACTGAATATTTTAAGCACACCTGGAGAGCGATTATACCCGAGAGGTATGATGTGAACTCCTCCTTTAATTTCACTGCACTGTCTGGCAAATGTTATGCTCATAGTAAAAATATCGCTTTTCGTCTCTTTGAACTATCCAATAGGCTCCCAGGAAGAGTAGGGTAGGCCTATAGGTAAGTGCACAATGTTATTCTTTTGTTGTCGTCTGCCCTACTTTAAAGTCGATCGCTCTTTGCTCACAGACAGCGTTGGTTGTTTGGCAGCTGATGGAGTTGTTGATGAGATGTGTTCGTGGCAGTCAGGCATATCATGCTACTCGTTTCTATAGGTGAGGGGGTCCTCCCTTGGGCAGCCATTCAACCTCTTGCAGCAGATGTCCCATCTGCTGTACAGTCTGATGTTGTCACACACTCGTTACGTACTGCCAGACAATAGTCATGATGAGTTGGCAAAATGTAAAAAGAAGAGGTCGACTCTGACGAACATGACTTTGCCTGCAGTTTTACTTATCATTATGATGTGTAAAATGGCCTATCCACGAACAACGTTATTGCACAATATGAGGATCAAAATGGGCGATATTGTTGCCAATCTGTCTTCCATCCATTATGCCAGAAGCACATGACACCCATTTTGGGCCCCATATTATGCAATAAAATATATTGCACGTTACTGGACCGCTTAACTCAATCAAAGCCGCTATTATTATTTGTATGAAGATTTCTTTCCTCCAGCGATAGGAGATTGATTCGCGCCATCTACTGGCACGCACTCGAACGAATCGACCTCGAACTGGATCGTGGACATCAGAAGCTGCGCTGTATAAAAGTGACCAATCCACCCTGTATCCAATCCGCGGGCTAGGAGGTGGAGCTAGTAGGTTTCCTAGGACACGTACCGTTTAAAAAGGCCTTATGTCAATACAATCACACAGCATATCGGATATAAGGCCGTCATATTCAATGCCTGTTGTTGGAATGTATGAGCTGAGAGACTTTTAATAATGGAATAAACCTGACTCCCAGAAGGAAATCAAATGCATATTGTAGGAAGTCATTATAAAATGACGTCCTCCGGAATGTGGATCGTTACCACGATAGGGGCAGCACACAGCAAACAGGGCCTATACAATGGACGCCTTTTGTGTTAGAAATTGATGAGGACTTGGGTGTCGCCTTCATTTTATTTCAATAGTATTAGCCACCAGTGACACCTATTGAGGCAATAAGCAATGGCCCCCCTCAGGTCACAACCATTTACCAGAGTACTCACTGCTTGTTGAATCACTTTCTATTGCTCGATCTGCAATGCTTTCCTAAATTAAAAAGCCTTTGCAGATTAAAAAAAATGTTCTTAAAAGGACCTCAGTAAAAGCTTGTTCAGACACTCAATAAATTTTTGAGAAAAAAATAAAGGGCACTCTGTGCGGAGGAATATTAGTGCTTGATTTATGCAGGAGGGGCCTGTTTCATAAAGTGACTTTATGCTAATGGTACCTTTAACCAAATGGAAAATGCACTGAGTTAATCGTACCATTAGCTTAAATTAACTTTATGAAACAGGACCCTGGGCAGGAATTGGTCACTCAGTAAAGTGTAGTTGAAATCTAATGTTCTGACGGTCGTGTTGTCGGGAGGGTGTTTTATTGAGGCACATGTACATGTAGGCCTACTTTGCAAAAGTTAGTGGAATGAATACAGCGAATAAGATTATGCAGAGGTCATGAATGATGAAGGCCTTTCCATCACTATCCAGTAATCTCATTGCCAATTTGTCTCCAACGCCCTTCTCTTCCATTCTGGAACTCCCCTTCACATTTTTTTCATGCCTTCAATCCTTCATTTCCATCCTTCTGTTCCTGTTCATTTCCTCTGCCAAATTCCTTTATTGGTCCTATCATCTTGGTCTTACTCCCTTACATCTTACTTCTTTACTCCTTACTCCTTTATCCCTTGTTTCTACCCTTTGCTCCAGCCCTTACACCTGCTCTGCCTTCCCATCCACTGTTGCTGTTCCTTTTCTCTTGTCCGTTTGTTATAATACAGTATCATATTTCTTTCCCTTTTTATCCCCTCACTTCTTGCGCCTAACTTTAACCCTCCCTTACTCCTCCTTTCCCTCTTTCCCCTTCTATCCTTCCCCTAAACCATTCCATAAATGGAAGGGCTCATTAATATCCACCTTTGCCCCTCGTCTCCTGCCCTCTTGCCCGCTTTGCTTCTTCTCTCCCTCTATTCCCTTTCCTTTTGCACCCTCCCTTCAATCCTCATGTTCTACGATTTTCCCTCTTTCTTCTGTTTTTGCCACCATGAAACCCCGCCCTGTCTGCAAATTCTTTTATTCTTTCCCTAATATATCATAACAGAATGAGCCCGAGCTACTTTGGTAAAAGCCCCACCACCACCACCTTCTCAGACACACAATGGCTGACCTCTCCTCCAATGCTTCCTTCCAACCCTTTATCTTTATTTTCATATGCCCTTTGATTCAATTAGTCCCTTTAAATCACCCCCAAGCCTTTCAAAATTCCACATCCGCTGCTTCACTCCCTTTCCCGCCTCTGATACACGTTCAACAGGAAGTAATCAAATGAGGTCATGTGGTAAACAGGGCGGACTGTATTTAGGTCAGCATCAGAGACAATAAATGGGTTGCATGTATGATATGTATGTCTTGGTCTCAAAGCTAAAAATAACTTGTTCAGGTCGGCAAAAGAAGTTGCTTTCAAAATAAAATTTCCTTGGTTATTTTGTGACTTCAAACTGTATAAACCATCACATTTGGCATCCCAGCTGCATTGTATACTTGGCCAATCAGGAGGAGTTCATCGTAGGTTGCCCACTGTTTCTCTGATAAGAGGATTATGCATCTAGGCCATTTCACTGTCTTTGTAACAGGAACGGGGTCACACAGTCGGCAAGTAAAGACAATTGGGAGAATCCCTCCACAGTGTAAAAACAGAATTCCAGGTCACCAAAGGATTTCCCTGTCAAAATCATCTTGGAACCAATTTGTTCCCGGATTTTATTTGCTATAAACACAGGCTGATACCTGGCCTACACATCACATCACCATTCATTACTTGGATGCTGCCCAATCTCCAGAAGGAGTGAGACAAAAAATGACCGTTCTCTCTTATAATATAGATTTATCTCATTTATTTCGTTCAGTATAGAGCTGTACAATACAGAGAAGGTGCAGTGTCCTGACACATAAAAGTAAAAATGTTACTGGAGAAGAGAAAAGGAATTAAAACATTTAATCAGTCCACCCAACAAGCTACCACCACGGCAAATTATATGGTGGCGAACTGCATCGTCAACGACACTACTCAGAGAAATACTGGATAGTTCCCCCATACCGCTCAGAGTGTATGAAATCGCCATGAATGGGAGCGGATACCAGGGGGCGGATTCCTGGCCAAGTTCACACGGGTGCAACTGATCAAATCAATATTCACGAATGAAAAGCATGGACATGGAAAATAGGCCCTTGTCCGCCACCTCAGTACGATAATTATAGATTTGTATACTGAACGGTATTGGGGGACGGTATTAACCTATGCATAGTATGTTGATAAAACCGTCTAATTCCACCTGAGAGAACAGACAATAATCATGGCTATCCCTCATAGACATATAGGCGGATTTCACAAAGGCTGTTTAAGACTTAGACGTGTGTACCTTCACTAAATGCACGCATTTCTACCATGCATTTGCCGAAGTTACACGCCACCCTTTGTGAAATCGGCACTATGTCTTTTATTGCCAAGGCTGTGTCTATTGTTTCACGACTTTCTTCCTCGAACATGACTTTAGTAACCTCTACATCATGACCTAGTACCAACATGAACTTGTTGAGGGAATAGTTCCCGCACAGACGATTCAAACTCATACTAGCATTTGATCGACTGCCACTAATTACCAAGTCACAGGCCCGTCTCACAAAAGGGTTATCACAAGTCTAGCGACGTTTTGGGCACTAGGTGATTTTAGGGGGTCGTGTCTCGCCGTGGCCTTTACATCCCCGGAATATCACGAATACCCATACCTAGACTTCCCCCTAAAATCAGGAGGCCTTCCCCTGGAATGTATTGACACCATCAGCAGACTGCCCCTTTAAATGTTACCGTTCAGTCAGAATACCTATATCAGAAGACATCCGCACCGGTATAGTATGAGGATATTCATTGTTTGCCTATTCAGGCCAGTGGGTCAAGATACGTCAGCATACGCGTAGGCCTAAAACGTGGACGGCTGCTTCAAAATCAAGGTATAAAATACCCCCAATTCACATATCAAAATAATCCGAATCGCTGCCTTCATCCTTGCGAAAAATCATAGGGATCATCCTAGACATCTCGGGCGTATTCAAAAAGGGTGTTTGAGACTTAGAGGCGTGTAAAGTCTTAATCGCGCGATGATCACCCGTTTTGAATACGGCCCCTCATCTTCCCATACACGATTCGATTGGCTAAAATAGGCCCCAAGGGGGTCAGTTATTGCGGAACGCAGGGGTATATAGCAAATGCTCATTTTGGCCCCAAAATAAGAAAAATACGACTAAATCTTGGGTTTTATGGACCAGGGTAGACACAATAATGTAACACTCTACTGCTTCTGGCGCGGTTTCATGGAGAGTGGTTTCGCGATGCCAGAGAAAAGTATCTGGAAACGAAAAATCAAGCATGAAAATAAAGAGCGCCTAGTGCCCAACAATTCAGCGAACTGATGATAGAAGAACTTTAGAAATGTTCTTTTTAGTTGTCTATCTGAGGAAATGTCGTTGCAGATGTAGGGCAATAATTGACAGTGCGTTCGATATGGGAGTCTGAACAGTTTCGGAATACATTTTCTCCGTAAAAGTTAAAGTTTTGGGTTTATAGTCTGATATCAACAACGGTAGAGGTGCCATCCGACTTCACACTTTAACCCCAGTCTATCCTGAAACCTTTCAGTAGAACTCAGATGAGCTGCTCATTCAGCGCTACAATCCGAGCATTTCCGACTGGTACCCATTTATACACCTGGGTGGAGAGAGGCCAGTAAGGCAAAGAGACCTGCCCAAAGTCTCACGCCAGCAGCGGGATTCGAACCCGGGATCCTCTGCCCGCTAGTCGGAGGCCCGAACCACTACACCACCGTGGCTCCTTCCAGTACTCCATGCAGTACAGTATGAAATCTTTGAATTGCTCTAAATTTCTGAATTATAGCATTGTGATGGGTAACAAAGGAAATTATGCGTCACCTAAATAAGACACTAAAATCAATTGGACCATAACTGTATTGGAAATAACTTATTTGTGTATGTAGTGCCAGTGCGGTTTGATTTGAATTGTTTTGTTACCCAATATAACCGAACCTATAAATTATATGTCAATTTTAATTTAAAAAAAATTCGTACCAGTGCGTACGCGGTCCCATTCAAGCACTTCTTAGTATTTCTTCAATGTTTGCTTTTTTCGAAAGCAAGCAGCGGTTGCACGTGTGGGAAACATTCACTGAGGGAGAAAATAAAATCTTAAGTTGTTGTCTGTGCTCAACACAACGAACATTTGACACTCTAGTAGCTATTTTGGATTTCGGTATCACAAACAAGTCAATAAATCATCCTCAGACGACATTTTCAAATCTGGTCTACTGAGAATTTGCCAAATCAGGGGCGGATCCATGATTTTGCCTACGGGGGGGGGGGTGCCGACAGGGCCAAAAGGGCAGTAGTACCCTGATGGAAAAGCCCAGGCCTCTTCAGGGANGTATTAATATCAACACCGATTATCTCAAATATCTCATAAACCATCAAACCAATTTAAATGCGGTTTTCTGCATAAAGTCAGAAATCTTGTTGACTACAACTGGGCATCATTGTTTTTGCACAAGATTCACTTCTTCATTGCGTAATCTGTCGTTGAAAAAAGGTCCCAAAAAAACTTTTTTGTTTCTGCATTTTTCACCAAAATTCCTTTGCTAGAATGAAGTTATGCCAAAATAAACGTGATTTAACAAGTTACTGTCAAAATCGGCCAGTTAGTTTTTGAAAAATTGACGTTTTTGTAAAGCTATATCAACACCATTTGTCCTCCACTGCCAACAACCTATGAGACGGTCCCTACATAATAATGCAAACCATACTTCATGTCCCTTGTGTAGGCCGTCAGTGCATACAAAATCCATAGATCTATAGAACAGTGCTGAGTCCTATGTGGGAAAAAGTGTTACATAATAATTTTTCAAGTGTGTGGAGGCTTTCGTGACCAATTCATGCACTGGTTAACTTCAAACAAAGATGACAAAGGCTACTAAGTTCTTTCTCAGTGCCTGTTAGTTTTTACAATACAATGTCATGAGTAACCAGCACAGGTCATAACATTCATCTATGCCTATACAGTGACCCATGCATGGTGTATGGTTTGCATTATTATGTAGGGACCGTCTCATAAGTTGTTGGTAGTGGAACTCAGGTGGTGTTGATATAGCTTTACAAAAACGTCAATTTCTCAAAAACTAAACGACGTATTTTGACAGTAACTTGCTAAATCACCTTTATTTTGGCATAACTTCATTCTAGACAAGGAATTTTGGTGAAAAATCCAGAAACAAAAGTTTTTTTGGACCTTTTTTCAATGACAGATTACGCAATGAATAAAGTGAATCTTGTGCAAAAACATTGATGCCCAGTTGTAGTCAACAAGATTGCTGACCTTATGCAGAAAACCGCATTTAAATTGGTTTGATGGTTTATGAGATATTTGAGATAATAGGTGTTGATATTAATACGAACAAGACTGTACATGAACACTAGCTAAATTTTTAGGACGTTTGAGAATTACATGTGTCTACGAACCGGACATATTTCTGATTCGGGATATTCGTAGCGTAAGTGAAAGCGGGACATAAACCTGACGTGGGCCATGTGATGTGTAAAGATCCGGTCGGATGGACGTTAGAAGGGCAAAGATCCACAATCCACTCATACTGTATAATATGACTTATCCGGCCACCACGGCCAACCTACGAACCACGCGAATTATTGACTATACGCGATCCAGAATGACGGGAACAGGGGTGGTGCACCAGTGTTGGTTGGGGATCATGTTGGAAGTGGGCAATGTGGACCTCTCATCACACTCGACAGCTTTATAAAGCTGTCACTTCGCGAACCAGAATCAGGGTGGTATATGGCTAAACACCTGTCCTCACACTCGACAGCTATAGTATACTATAGCTGTCGAGTGTGAGGACACGTGTTTAGCCATATACCACCCTGATTCGGGTTCGCGAAGTGACGTTTTGTGGTGTCAGATCATGCCGCGAGAGTGAAGTTGCTGTGGTTGTGGGCAGGGGAAAGAAAAATAATAGCGGGACAAGCAGAGAAAACGTACGTGGAAGAAAAAAATGGGGAGAAAAACATTCTTCCTCCAACCGGACTTGAACCCACGGACGTCGGAAACCATTCATTACCCATGCTGAAACCACCGGGCTCGCCCTGACAACAGGGAATATTTAGTAATACAATGCAGCGATGGTCTAATTCACAATTTAATCGGCTTATCAGGAATAGATTGGGCGGAACTAAGTAGGTAACGAATTTAAAGATTTTTGGTATACCCTCGTTATTTCTTAAACAACACGTTCAGCTCCATTGTATCATACTAGGCAAGCATTACATGAATAAGCCATTTGACTTTTGCGTTGGAAAGAGTGACAGGTTCCGGGCGTTCTTCGGCACACTTCGAAAGCAGTTCGGCAAGCTCATGAATATGTAGTTCTCAATTGGATGACGTATACAACAAATGTTTTGGGTTATTTTTCGCCTGTAAATCATATTTCACAATAGCTTTGAAAGACCCACCCGACTTCAACAGCGTTGAATAACCTTCCGCATGCCTCTATAAAGAAATTTCGCCTTCAAACCACATAGAACGACCATTTCAGCAGTTTTTGGTCAGGAGGTCAGATTTCGTCTCCGCGGTGTTCAGGGTCCTTGCGTCCACGCCAAGTTATGAAAGGCCAAGTCATGGTTAATGGTCAATGGAAATCGTCTTACGTCTGGTGATCATCGTAATGGATCTCCCGCGGTGAGGGTCAGTTTAACTTTCGTCAAAATGAATTGACCAATATCACCAATCATGGCTAATAATTATAGAGGTAGCAGTGTTGATCGTTGAATGAATGAGTAGAAATTAAATAGATAACACCGTCTTTTAAATCAAGTAGGATATATTGACAAGCTTTCGACCCTATCGGGCCTTCTTCAGGCTGGCAATCTTCATCATGGCTGGCAGTCTTCATTAACTGTCTCTCGTGACTAACTCAAAGGGAAAGAACTGATACCAACAAAAAAATTTTAATGCCTCGTCGGCCAAACTACAGGGTGTATAAAAAAACGCAACAGTTGATATTTTCCTAAATATTTAAAAATCTAGGACAGATATTGCAAATCTGAGTAGGTCATCTGATGCGTATGGATCTTACCTTCAAAATGACACCAGTCATGTTGGAATACCGTTACGCATGGCTGATCTAGCACTGTTTAAACAAAATGACCTAAAATTGCATTTGTTGCAGGGCGAGGAGTGCTGTTGTTATTGACACTCTGTGCCTTACACTGCAAAAAATATTTTCTTACTTTTTCTTACTTTCTTGGGAGTGAGACAAGAAAATCACAAGAAAAAGCACAGATTTTCTTGTCTCACTCCCAAGAAAGTAAGAAAATGTAAGAAAATAAGAAAATATTTTTTGCAGTGTATTCATTGCATAACATTCACAGACAATGCCCAGATGGTAGCCTAACTGCTGTCACTCTTCCAATAAAGAACTCAAAGGATAAAAAAACATAACTTATTCTGTGTCAACAAAGTAACATCTTTGATGTTGGTCTCAGCAAAGTAAAACAACAGATGTAAACGTAATGTTTTATGGTACTTTGTGCTTCCCCACTTGGTTTCAGTCATGGCCAAGTTCTCATGGCCCGATTATGGTTGAAAATAAATGTTTTGGCAAATTTTGCTCTTCTCACCGCTACAGGAAAATCCCAACCCTGCAACAAATTGGATTACAAGCCATTACGTTTAAACAGTGCCTGATCAGCCTTGCGGAACTCTATTCAGGCGCCAATGGTATCAATTTGAAGCTAAGATCCACAGGATTAATATAACCTATGTAGATTTGCCATATCCATCCTAGATTTATAGATATTTGGGAAAATACCAGCTGTTGCATTTTTTTTGATACACCCTGTACAAATCAAATTGCACGGATCTTGTGCAAGGAGTACAAAAACCTGAAATCACTCACTATCATCATTCCCATCGTCAAAGATGTAACTCGCCAAAATCTATTACATCATGATCTACATGTTCAGGTACAGATTCTTCATTCTGTAGAAGCCCACATGCTCTCCATGCCGTGTGGATGGCTTCAGCGGTTATCTGACCCCAGGACTCGCCAATGATATGCATAACTTCAAACCTTGATGTGGGTGGAGATTGACCTTGTTCATCACTATTTGCAATTTTCCACGCCTTCCACAGCAGTATGAAAGTTTTGTTTGAAGACGATTTATTACCAAAATAACTGAAATACAAATAGCTCCGGACCGAGGCAGAGCATTATTGCTCCGGAGTACACAGTATTAAGAACAAAATTTACATGGTACATGAAATAAAAGATAGATGGAAGAAATAAGATTTACACACAAGGAGCAAAACTGATGGCCGTTGGTGGTGGAGGATGGGTGGGGGTGGGGGTGGGGCAGTGGATGAACATAACTACCAAAACTTCACGAATCTGCAGGAGACAGAACTTTACAACATGTAGAAGGACGGAGAGGAGCTGCGTTTGTTTGAAGTCTAATCAGGCGGTTCGTTGTGATTCACTAGCTTAGCCAAGAAACTAGCCGCAGATGCGATGATAGTTTTATTAACTGCATTGTGGAGTTGAGGATTGCCGAACAGGAGAAGGTCGATTATGTCCACCCGAGACATAGAGTGGAAGAAATTAGAGTCAAAATTACTCGCGTTGTCGATGAAATACAAGAGAACATCCCGATGTTCCTCAAATAGAGGACAGTCTAAAAAACGTGTTGAGTTGACTGGACCCTCGCACCGCATGGACAGCTAGTGTCATGGACATTACTAAAATTATGGAAGAAGAGTTGAGCGTTGAAAATGAGGTCGCACCTTGTTCTATTTAAAGATATTTCAGTTTTCCGCTCCAAATTTAACCTCATGGTCGTCAGTTCCCTTGGCTTCCCCCCAAGGTGCTTTCTGAGGTTGAATTTAAAACAGTTTCTTGATGCCCGAGTCTTGATAAGTTCAGGGGTTGACTCCCATAGTTTTATGGCACGAGGGAAGGTGGATCGTAAAGTACCAGCGGATAGCCCTAGGGGGAGACGGAATGTACGATGGTTACGAGTTTGCCTAGCTGGGGGTTGGTTTCTGTAGGTATTAAAGATATCATTAATGAAGCGTGGAAGATGGTTATGCTCGTAATCGTACACTAACATTTTTTTTTCATCACGTCTCTCCCCAAGAGTCATCCAACCTGAGGTCTTTAATACCTTATGAGTATTGGAACCGTGGACACATCCGCTCACTAACAAAGCGGCCCTGTAGTGAACTCTGTCTAATTTACTTAAGTCATGAATACTCGCAGAAGACCACACAATAGAGCCATACTCAAGGTGAGGAAGGATAAACAGATGGTAAATTAGTTGATGCCTTGATGCCTTGATCTGACATAGGGAGACAAGGCCTTAAAGGGGTTCAGCACGTTATTACATTTAACAGCGGTTTTATCAATGTGTTCTTGGTAGCAGAGGTTCTCATCTAATATCAATCGTGTTTGTGACTCTTTCCCCGATCAATAGGTTCACCATTTAGACTCAGTGACGGGTAGTTCCGAGGCACAGAATGCTTGGCTAAGAAAATAACTTCCTTACTTTTGCATGCCTTAAAGCTCAACCCCCACTTTTTCGCCCAGAGCCATAACCTATGCAGGTCGTTCTGAATAAGTTGATGAGTAACATTAACATCTACGTTCCTATCTAGGCCTACCAGAAGAAAGAGGGAGCTGTCGTCGGCATATAAATAAAGTTGACAGTGCTCAACCTCCTCACTGAGGTCGTTTATGTATAACAGGAATAGTAAGGGGCCGAGAATGAACCCCTGAGGAACACCGCTGTTTACACTACCAATAGGGGACCAATCGGAAAAGGTGTTGTTCACTTTAACCTGGAGAGAACGCCTTGATAAGTACGAGTTCAGTAGTTTGATCAGATCCTCCCCCAGTCCATATGACTTCAATTTATGAGACAGTAAAAAATGTGGGATTCCATCGAAAGCGGACTCATTGTCCAGGAACACACCCCTGGTGTCCATTTTCCTCTCCCAGTTTTGACGAATCATGTGGACGATGTGTGCTGATTGCTTTTGTGTATCATGACCGTTGATGAAGCCAGATTGATATTCGTAGAAGAGATTGTTTTCCATGATATGAGCAGAGATGCTCTCAAAGACAACTTTCTCTAACACCTTAGCCAGGGAATTTAAGAGGGTAACAGGCCTGTAGTTAGCGACAGATGACTTATCTCCCTTGTTTTTGTAAATCGGCACAATATAACCCTTTTTCCAACAGTCGGGGAAAACTCCACCAGAGATAATGTTCCTAAACAAATTACATAAAGGGACATCGAGACTATTTGCTACCATCTTCAATATTTTGTTTGAGATCCCATCGCAGCCACCGGATTTCGAAGTATCAAGGTCACGAAGAAGCTTATTGACCAAGGGCCTAGTTACTAAGATAGAGTTGAGCACCGCATCAGTCTTCAAAGGGCAATGTGGTATTCGTGATTTGTCCAGATTGTGATGGAATTTACGCAAGAACGTTTCTCTGAAAACCGTTGCTTTGTCTATGTCGGAAAATGCAAATTGATTTTGATTAATCTCGATTGGAGGAATGTTACTGGAAAATCTATTGCCGAGTAACTTCCTTATAAAACGCCAGTAGTTCTTTGAGCCCGATGAGGATTCGTCCAGCGAGTCACAAATTCGAGTCCGATAATTGCTCTTGGCTTCAACTATTAAATCACGTACCAACCTGGGGTGGTGTTCCCGAAGCCATCGTTAAAACCCCAGTTAACGCATTCGTTATGGCATTTAACGAGACCATAAAGAGAAGGTTAACGATTTAATAGAATATGATTCAAATAACAATAAAGACCATATCTGACAGCATTGGTGCTTTTCAGAAGATTATTCTGGTGCCCTGCACATTTTTTTACTACGGGCAAAACGACACTGAAAAGTTCGGAGTTGAGGAACAGGCACTCCAATGGTGTCCTGTAAGGGCAAAGTAAGGCTACATGACGCGTGTACAAGGGGGATTCACATCAGAGGCATGGCAGACACAAGATTGATTATGATACGGTACTATTCTTGATCTACATGTATAATCCACCACAGTGTTGCTGATTTGGCCTGCCCTCAATTTCTTATCAAAGATTCAGGATTGCCTTTGGTAGAAAGTGTTCCATTTACATGCAGACTCGTAACACAGGATTGAAGAGTCATATTCAGAGATTTTTTCCCAACTGTTCCTTTTATTTCTTTGTTTCTGATGTTGGGTAGGCCTAATACTTTCATCCCAAACTATACTACTCCAAGGGGCCGCCATATAGGCCTATTTCACAAAAAAATGACTGTTGACTGCTGACTGTCACAAAATGACTGTCGAAATATCCTTACTCCCATTTTACACGTCCTGCATACACACTTACACTTGCAAACTGACAGTCAGCACAACAACAAGATCTTTTTATCATGTTTATGCATTGCTTAGACCAACATTGCATAAGTGAAATCCCTGAGAGGCAAAAGTACTTGTACCATTACACCCGTAATGCACTGATTACCCACACAGGGCACAGCTTTTCCAATATCTTTATTTTTAACGATGGCCAAACGATAGCTCTGACCCTCTCTTTAAAATAACGAATACGTACCATAACGAGCCTTTCGGGAACAGCGTCGCGTATTCTACGATGGGCTAATGACGCTGTAAGGGATTCGTTACGCTAAAGATGGCTTCGGGAACACCACCCCTGGACTGCTCTTTATAACTTTCATAATTGGTAATGCTATGGTCACGCTGTAGCTTCTTATAAAATTTGTCACGTTCATTAATCGCTTTTTTTAACCCTAGCATTAAACCATGGTTTATTATTAGGTTTCAAAACTTTGTTATAGTGTGGGATTGAAAGTTCAAAGATGTTGTATAATTGGTTTACGAACCCTGTGGTAGCAACATTGATACACTCAACTGATGAAAGAGCCGCCCAATTATAATTTCTAATGGTGTCATTGAGAATGTTTAGGTCAGTTTGCTCGAATTTCCAAACTCGTTTTTGGTATTTTTCCGTTGTCAAGGATTCCCCAATCACGGCTGAAGCTGACACTGTGCAATGGTCAGACCCATTAACTGGTACGTTTACGCTGGTGCTGTCTATCACTCCCGGCATATTAGGTCCAAACAGGACTTGCTGTTGATGGCTAGTCGAGTAGGTTCATTTACAAGCTGGTTAAGGGAGTGGCGGACACAAGTATCATACAGCAGTGAGCCTTCAACTGTATTAATGTCATCCTGCCACCACCTATTGCTGCGGCAGTTAAAGTCGCCCCCAAAGCACACCATCACATCATTGAGGTTGAGGGTACCAAGTGTGGCATCCAGCGAATTCATGAATCTGTTCCTAACATCAACTGGCTGCGACGGCGATCTATAAAATGAACCAAACAGCAATTTCTTATGATGGTACATTAAATCAAACCACATCCCTTCAAACTCGGGATCCTCTAAATCATGTCTGCGCTTAAAGACAATAGACTCATGGATGTAGATTAACATACCCCTGCCCTTGTCATTATATAACTCCTGGTTTAGTTCGTGGAAACCCTCAATGTTCCATTGGTTACTGATTAAGTGAGATCCAGCTTCACTGATGGCAGCGACGTGAATCTTATTATTCTTTAAGCACAGACAAAGGTCTTCGAAACGACTCCCATTATCAGCTGATAAACTATTGACATTGGCAAACAGCATGTTGATATTGTCAGTTGGGCCGGGATTTGGTTCCACATCGTTGGCTAGCAATAAAATGAAGTAAAGTGCTTTTCAGAATGGCCAGTCATTTTTGCACTCATTTTACCCATCTGGTGCTCACCAGTCTATCTGGCCTGACGGCCATCTAGCCTGGTTCGAATCCATCACATTTCCCGTTTCTGAGGGGGTGAGAGCCTCTTCATTAATAATTTATGCATTAACGGAAAAGATGACATGATTCGGACAAGGCTAAAGACGGAGTCCGTCGATAGCCTTGTTTGGACAAGATGATTTTACCTTGCAATGGAACCTAACCACAAACCACAAATGGGCCAATTACGTATGCATGATTGCATGACTATCTTGAATCAGAGTATAGACCTGAACATGGTCCTATTAGAAGACGGTCAACCGTGAATTGACATGCACACATTATTGCTCAACTTGTGGTTTGTGGTTAGGTTCCATTGCAAGGTAAAATGAGTGCAAAAATGACTGGAGATTCTGAAAAGCACTTTAACCCACATTGGGCTGGAATGTAACCACCGCCAAATGTAGAAGACCTGGTACACAAAATGTTAACGTACCCAAAACCGTGGTTAAAGTCACTAGCCTCAGGTTAAAGCTGTTGACATAGAATGACTTCATTAGAAATGACACCGAGATCGGGATTAAAAGCAATACACATCTCGTTAAAATTACACACCCCAGACCAACGACAGCCATTACACTCATCGGTCTGAATAAGCATAAACTCACCATTGTCAATAGCACAAATGCTGGTAACCCTGGAAATTCCCAGGGAGGATTTTGACATCTAGCAAGTGAAGTGACCTTCCACAGCAGTATGAAAGTCATCCAAAAGACGGATTTTTTTCTGACAAAGAATAAGACCTGTGACGTCGAGGGTTAACACCATCATCATCAACGTTTTCCATTGTGAGCACACATGTGAGGAGACTAAATGCCAAAATTGCAAGGAGCATTTTTTCATCTTAACCAACGCGCCAACAGAGAATGTGCCTGTCTATGCCAATGTCATGCCTGACTTCTACTGACCAGTACGATTTGTAAATGATGTCAACTAAACCTAGCCCTACTGTGGAATAAAACTGCGGTCTGCCGTTGAAACGTAGACTCGGGACCCAGTCGTTGTGTCGCTACGGCCGCCGCGCTACACTCCACAAACGACTGGGAAAGCAAGCTGCAAAATCAGCGGCTAGTGTACCGGCAACAACAACGGATATGAATGAGTTCAGCCAATCTGAAGCTGCGTCTTGAACGGCCATCGGCTGCTCGTTGCGAGATGCCAAATCAGCTGATTATCGGAACTTTCTTCAAGGTCAAGGACGGTATCCTGGTACCTACGTTAAGATGCTGTGTGCGATAAGCAGTAGGCCTACTTACGGATTTATCAATATCCTGCTATTTTGACGTTGAAAAGTTTGTGGACGGGCGAGAGGATCTAGTAAATTACATCATCCACAGAAATAACAACCAATCAAAAGTGTGCCAGATTTTCGCTAGTAGATTGCTTTCGGGCAGTTTCATTCGTCGAGATGGGCGTTGCAGGGGCGTAGCCTGGGGGGGGGGGGG
>NMRB01001436.1:80531-94061 GCA_002633025.1 Notospermus geniculatus
TGTTACTACTGAAATTGTGAACCAGTTCTTGACTCAGATCTTTTGTAGGGAAGGCTTACCATCAGAGATTGTTACTGACAATGGTCCACAATTTACTTCGCATGAGTTTGAGTTGTATCTTGAGACAAGGAATATAAAACATAGGTTGTCAACTATCTATCACCCAGAAGGTAACTCCGAGGTTGAGCGATTTAATAGGATCTTATCTGAGACAATACAGAGTGCCCGTATTCAGAAGAGGCCTGTTAAATTGGCAGTGACTGAGTTTTTGGGTATTTACAGAAGTACGCGTCATTTGACAACTGGAGAGTCTCCAGCGGTTCTTTTACATGGTCGTTCAATGAGGACCAGGTTAGATATTTTGGGTGCAACAAATGCTCCACACCCTAAGAGTGATGTTGAAATTTCTGAGAGAGTTGCTGCTAGGCAGGCTAAGTCCAAGGAGTATATGGATCAAAGAAAGGGTGCTCGATATCAGTTGTTTGAAGTAGGTGAATTGGTTAGAGTGAAGAAACCTTGGCATGTTAAGAAAGGGGAAAGCAAGTTTACAGAGCCCCGCAGGATTGTGAAAAGGGTGAACCCGAGTGTTTACATTTTGGAGAACGGACAGAAATGGAATGCCAAATTTCTTGCCCGATTCTATGGTACTGAGTTTGAGTGTAATCCAGACACACCAGTGCTGAGCGGTGAAGGTCCGCCCTTTGATGTTGTCCTAGAACGCCCCCTGCAGGAGGCAGCAAGGGATCGTCCTACAAGAGTCAGAAATCCTCCTGCCAGGTATCATGATTATGTGATGTACAACTGATTTTCTTAGAGAGGGGGAAATGTGGTATTTTGGTGGAGTTGGCCTCCCATACATTGTATGTAGTGTAAGGTGTTGCCACCTAGTGTAGATCAGAGAAATAAAGAACCAGCATGGTCATGATATCGTCGTTCGATTTCGTTCCTCCGAGTTACAGATTTCATAGCCTTAAGTGGCTTTGACAGGAACTTCCTCCAGATACAATATATACATAAATGTACAGGAAAATGTACACATATTTCACCAAAAATTCCCAACATATTTTTTCCGGTTTTCATATATCGTCGATCGAGAATTAACAGGGTCTAAGTGCATTTTTTGCTTGACCCAAATTTCCTGTGCTTTTAGTCCCTTAAAGCACAGGAAGTGAGGGCCAAGTAAAAAAGTACTTAGACCCTGTTAATTCTCGGTTGACGATATGTATTCTAGGCCATGTTCTGGAGTAAATCCCATTGGTTTCATGCCATTAGAATTTTTTCTGACATCTTTATGGTTAAAACCCACTGTGTGCAGAGACAAATAGACTTATAGGCCTACACTCGTTTGCATTTTCAGATCACACTACCCTCAGTAATATTAGGATATCAGGTAGAGGATACTGCACTCTATTTCCTCTCCCTTTGTTTCAAATATTTCATCTACAAGTGCAAATTGAACGAAACAGAACCCACCATACCCGCCTTTAGAGCTTTTACAAATAAAAAAGAAAGTTGCATTCTCTCAGGTAAAAGATTAAAATTTAAAAACATATTGGCCCGTATTCTAGAACGTTCCTTAACGTTAAGGCCGACCTTAAGTCTATTGTAAAACCATCGAGAACAATAGATTTAAGGTGGACCTTAATGTTAAGGAACGTTCTAGAATACGGCACTTTATTTGATTTCAGAATACATCTTTTTTCTGTAATTGTCCCCTTTCTTCTTTCATTTCTTTTCATTCGATCATATGTACGTATATCTATTTTAAAAGCCCACCGATGACCCCTCTCCTACCCTAAGCTGCCGAAGGGCTCGTAGAGAGGATAGGGCAGCAATCTGCAATGGTTGAATAAAACCAATAAAAAAAGATTCTCCATCCATTCATACCAATGGTTTGGGACTGATGGGGGAGGGGGCACTTTATCAACTCAATTAGTACCACGCGCCCACAAACTCCACAAGCGGCCGCAACACTGGTGTTAGCGGTGATTTCAGTGATCGAATTCCATTTCTGCGTTCTTCCTGCTTCGGACACCCCCGTGAATAACGTTCGTCGGATGTCTGCCAGCGCGTTTGTGACACTGGTAGCTGACATCAGACAATACCATTCACGCTCATTCACGTCGAACTTTACATTGCCGGGGTCTCTTTTGCTAGGGCAGCGGGACAAGGGGAAATGATATGACGAACCTGTCCACTCCCCATGTTCCCATATCATATGAAGTTCTAGTAGATCAATTTTGTAGCCAGCGATGCTTGTGGTTTTTACATTTGTTATCACAGCAGGTATTGTACGACCTTCTGAAAATATTTGACTTCACTCCCTTCAGTTACAAATGCTGCTGATTAAGATAAGCCTGAATGCGACCTCATTCACGAAACACTTGTAAATTATTGTTGGGTTTCATGTAGCAGCCTATTACGAACTTCAACTCAAGAAAGGATTGCCGTAAGGCGACTCGTGACTAGGGCTTTGCGAATTTTAGTCCTTTTTACACTACATAAAAACCTGCGTCTCACCCGGGCTTTTTCTGTCTACACCTGTTAAAAGCGGGTATTCGAAAACCCTGGATACTGGAGACTGGAGAGTGGACAATGGAGAGCGTCATCGTTCTCCGCCACCTGGATTCACATACAGCATTGGCGACGAGCCTAAGATAATAACAGGATTTTCAAGTAGCCTCAATCAGGACGCAATGTTCCCTCTCAATTTGACATATAAGCCCCCTATGGCACAATTAGAAGCCCTATGCCTGTTTCTGATGAATCCCACATTAATCACTTCTTCATGGCTCATCCAACGTCTGGTCTGCCTAGCCCTGTCTGCAAAATGTGCCAGAAAGCCAAGGTTTTCCCATTGAAGCCCAATTAAAATCTCCACAAGGTGGCCTAAATTTTCCTCATTCCCTTAATTGGGAACGGTATTGTGAAGTGCATTTTAGTCTATAGCCGTGGTTACACCTATCCAAAATCCCCGGGGTTTTTGAGACATGGGGTTTTTCCGAACCAGAAAAAACACGGCGTTGACACGGCGAGCGGTTACACTACTTAAAATGCGATTGGTAATAAGTTCCGTATCCCGGCGATAGGGGCACTGCATGTAGGCAACTCTGCATAATTAAGTGGCTGCTGGAGGCGTGAAATAGCCTATACGCATGCGCTTCACTCATCAATTTGCATCGCCGTCTGTCGGGGTGCGTGGAACTAGAAATAGACACGGGGATTTTGCGGTTACACTACATAGAATCTCCGTGCTTAAAATAGCCCTGGCGTTGCCCCTTCGATATCGCTGGGGCTAATAAGCACGGGGATTTCAGACACGGGTTATTTAGACTCGGCGATTTATAGGTGTAACCGCAAAATCCCCGGGGAAAGCACGGAGATTTATGTAGTGTAACCACAGCTTATGCAATGATGTTTCCATACAGTTTGATGTGAAAAAGTCTGGGCCACACTGTAGGCACCCTACTTCAATTTCAATTATTTTTTTCCAACAAATAGAACATGCACCATTGGTTCGGAGACATTTTGTTTACAAACAATCAACACCAGGGCCAAAAAAGACTATGATCAGCACAGCACTACCTTCAGTATTCTGGAGTTATACCTGTTACTGAAATATCCTTGATGCGATGTTGATCCAGGTGGCGGAGAACAATGACGCTCTCCATTGTCCACTCTCCAGTCTCCAGTATCAGGGTTTTCGAATACCCGTTAAAAGCGGGAATGAAAACCTGGGCTAATAAGCCCTCCGAGCTCGAAGAGTTTTTGGATGACTTAATTTAGATCAGCGTCACAATAATTGGCTTACTGGAATTGGCGCAAAATCAAAATGCGCAATGGGAAAATGCGCAACAGAATTGACCTCGCTCTAGGCTTTCTTGCGCATCCGATAGCATTGCGTGAGTCGCCTGGCCTCGAGTGTTGGGATTCCCAGAAGGGCGCATGCATTGTGTTGAGACGCANATCCTGATTAATATTCATTAGGGGGCGTGACATGCTTGCCAAATAGGGACATTTTTCAGCATTATATGGCAAGCATGCTTGCTAAATAAGGACGAATATTTTATCATCAGACAGCAGGGGCCAACATTTCGTCATTAACTGTGAAAGATGGGGTCACTGGACCCCGTCAAAGGGAAAAAATTCCCCAGGCAAAAATATCATTTTAGATCTGCTGCCCACAGTCGCACTCTCCGAGTTACGGTGCAGAAATTATACATCACCGTCACGGTACGAATAATCATTCTCCACGCACTAGGCCTATTCCCACCATGACGGTGTAAATAAGAGCTATTCCTGCACTATTCACACCGTCACGGTACGAATAAGAACCGGCGGCGCACTATTCACACCGTCACGGTACGAATAAGAACCGACGGCGCACTATTCACACCGTCACGGTACGAATAAGATCTGGTTTGGCGTTATTTGCACCGTCACGGTACGAATAGCCCTGGCCTAATTTGCGTGCGCTGTGCATGCGCGCGCTATGCATGTCACCAATCGATGGATCAGATGTCGCCTTGAACATGTTGAATGCCTGCAGCCTGGTGTAGGCCTACCCCGGCCTATGTTGTGACAAGGGGGCCAAGACTGCAAGGAGGGCTAGGCCTACGCCGACGAGGCATGATCTTGGCTCGCATGCACCCTGTTGCTGTTCTCTCTGTTGTTGTCCACTCCAGTCCATGACCATGTTTGTTGATGTGATACGGTAGGCCTACTACTGGCCGTGGGGGGTACTGAGAATGCCAGCCAGGAAGACGTGTCTGACTCTGAGCCCTACACACGAGCCTTCCAGATTTTTACAATTTTCAATTTCATGATGTGATGTGTTCAGTTCAATACTATAATAGGGGCCTACCCTATTTTGTCTTCCCCAAGAAGCCCAACGGTTGGCCTTGTTGACCACAGTTTTATAGTTTATGGCCAATCACTGCTGTACTTGGATGTAATGGTGATAACTTTTTTGTATCCTATTTAGAGTGTGGGTGAAAAAAGATGATGCTATCCCGACAATCTTGGACCCGTCCAGGTCTTTGGGGGCTTGTGGCCCACCACCACCACCACTGACAATGGCTTCATCAGGCACATCTGGACGTCAATCGTTGTATGGACAGAAAAAGGAGAGGAGAAGAGTAAGTACCGGTGTATGCAGTCTGAACTCCTTATGAGGCTGGTGTTCGATTCATTGGCTGAAAGTTCAAAAAAAATTACATCACATCTGCATAATGGCTAACATTTTAAGAACTGACTGACCAGAGTCTATATTTTTCAATGAAATGGGATCCCCTTTTAATATTATTTTTGTTTTTTTTTCAGCTTGTTGAGGATGCATTGGAAAATCAAGAAGGTTTGTTGAGACATGATGAGAATGATCAGTGTCAAACTCAGTGTGATGCAACTGATACAGGACTGTCCCATGATACACCAACTTCAAAGTTTGTGAAAACCATAGGTTAGTATATTCAAACATGTTGAATTCTGTAACCTAGCTGCCTTTTGGCTTGGGGAAAGCCTACATGGTACCGGTACATGTCAACAGTTCACTACATGGTTACCAGTCTTCGATTCAAAGTGAATAGAACTTATATGAAAAGTTATGGAAATCGACTTATTATATGTATACAATAGGTGGTTGAATCTGATGATGTAGCTTACAATTTGACCATGTTGTTGGTTTTTTTGGGTTATTTTCCAGTTGGAGTTGTCAATGTGCCAAGCACAAAAAAGAGGAGTGTTGCCTGCCAGGCTAACCTTCAACCCCCAAGGCCCCCACATCGGTCGGAACGGCTACAATGTACACTTGTCAGCCACCAGTTCACCAATTTGGCTCCTGATGAACCCCTCGCTGGGAATCTTACTGATACCGGAGAGAAGTCTGTTGGACCAGATCTTACCAGCCCGCCAATCCTCCCTGTGGATGTGAGTGTGGAGAAGGTTGAAAACGCAGCTGGGCCAGATGTCGCCATCCCGCTAGTCCTCCCCGTTGACCTCAATGTTGAAAAGTCAAAGATAGGAAATGCAGCTGGGCCAGACATGCGAGACCTCAACATCCCACCAATAACTTCAACACCAAAAAAGAGGCGAATACAATTAGATGATGATGAAGAAGATGCCTCACAAAGTTTTATTGATTATGAGAAGAAAGATCCTACATGGAATGCAGATCTGTCTGTTGGAGAAATGTACGTTTTTGTCACCCTAACAAGAGCATGTGGCATTCATTTGAAAATTGTGCGTTACTGCTTTACAATGATTACTACCAATGTGACAATGGATGTTTGGGACCTTCTCAGAAATCTGGATGAACCTGTCCCTGGTTTTGAAATTCAACATTCATTTGTATGTTTTGTATTGTATTAACCTTTTCAGGAAAGAACCTGATGTCCAGTGCAATGGCAGTGCAAGTGACACAGTGAAGCTTTATGTGGTGTCGGAGAGGAATTTACTCAGCCTATTCCAAATCTGCCAGAAATGTGGTAAAGAAGGAGCTGAGGCAAACGTGACATCGGTGATGGGGACATTGATTACCATAACCCAGGAGTGTCTGTCCTGTGACGAAGTTACAAAATGGACTAGCCAAGACATGATCGGAAGCTATCCGGCTGGGAACATTTCACTATCTACTCCACTTCTTTGTTCAGGAAATGTTCCGAGTAAAGCACTGAGAATGTTGGAGTTTTGGGGTGTGCAGTGCTTCAAGGTGCAAACTTTCTGTGCACACCAAAGAAAGTTTACCAACCAAGCGGTTCACAATGTGTGGGAGGACGAGGTCATAACTGTCATGTCAAACCTCGATGAAGTGGTCCAACTCTCCGGCGACGCACGATGTGATTCTATGGGCCACTGTGCCAAATATGGAACGTACAGCTTGCATGATAAAGATAGCAATGCTATTATCTGCACAGAACTTGTGGTGGTGAGTAAACTAGTCAAAATTTCAGATAATACCAAAATCTACCCAAACAATGGTACGGTATTGCTGGTGTTCATTGTGACATTGGGAAAAGCTCTGTTACAGAAATTAACCAGCATTAAAACTTTTAAATTTCACCAGTATTTCATTTTCAATTTCAGTCAACAGAACCAGAGAGTAAGAAGAGTGCTGCAATGGAAGTTCTTGGTTTATCCAGAGCCCTTGATGTTGTGGAGAACTACTGTCCTCACCTCCAAATCAAGCTCATCACAGATGGCCATACTGGTGTGGCAAAACACGTACGGGATGAACGAGCAGGCAGTGTGACACATTACCTTAACATGTGGCATGTAGCAAAGGGTACAGTTTTCTTTTTACATATGTTTAGCTTGTGTAAAAGAAACCCTTACTCTAGTCTGTAATGGGAAACCCGCTCACCGACAGGTCGGCGCTGTGAGCGCTTGTACCGAAGCGACGTCATTGACGTCATTTTAGGTGTCACTGACGTCATGTTAGGTGCTGACGTTGCGTCATGAAAAAATTGCCTGTCTTGAAATGCATGAAACAAAAGTGGTGTTGATGTGATGCAACAGCTCATTTGCCACATTAAAGCAATAGGTCTGGAAAGATAACCAAATGTTAGCAAACATGTTCAAAATAGAAAAGATTAGATTACATCTGTAGACCTTTCATCAAAGCAAAGTAGGCAATTCTATCAGGGGCCGGTTTCACAAAGAATCTTAAGTCAGTAGGCTTAAGTCACTATTTTTGGCTAAGCTAAGACACTGACTTAATCCCATTTCACAAAGCNTTGATGTTGTGGAGAACTACTGTCCTCACCTCCAAATCAAGCTCGTTACAGATGGCCATACTGGTGTGGCAAAACACATACGGGATGAACGAGCAGGCAGTGTGACGCATTACCTTGACATCTGGCATGTTGCAAAGGGTACAGTTTTCTTTTTACATATGTTTAGCTGGTGTAAAAGAAACCCTTACTCTAGTCTGTAATTGTTAAAACTGGAAACACAGCACCTTAAGTTTAGAATATTTTACTGGGAGAACATTAATTTGGCTAACATTACTTCCTACTTGGCTAAAAGTATGGAAGGAAGACATCTGGAGGTTGTTCCAACCCTGGTGATGTTTGATAAAAAGTTCTTTTCTGCAGGAATAAAGAAGAGGATGTCAAAGTGGATAAAGAAGTTCCCCCAAATTGCTATGTGGAAGCGCAGCATCATCAATCATCTGTATTGGTCAGCAATATCAAGCAACAACAATGGTGCTTTAATTGTGGCTAAATGGAAATCTTTAGCCAACCATGTTGCCAATATCCACGAACATGAAAGTGAACTTTTCCCATCATGTAGTCACGGAAATATTGGTCCAAGATGCTGGTTTGACCCAGGTATGCACAATTTTCTTGAAATGCATTTAACAAAAGTGGTGTTGATGTGATGCAACAGCTCATTTGCCAAATGTTAGCAGACATGTTCAAAATAGAAGAGATTAGATGACATCTGTAGACCTTTCATCAGAGCAAAGTAGGCAATTCTATCAGTACTATTATGAGAGGAGAATGCAGTTTTGGTGCTTTCACTGCTATTCATCATGTTCATTGTATTCTGTTCAAGCATCAGATGCCTACGACACATTGTGTGATAAGGTCATCATGAACAAGGCCGTCCTCAAATCTGTGGAAAGGTTGAGTTCCGATGCACAAACGTCAGGGTTGGAAGGCTTTCATAGCACCATTAATCAGTTCGCAGTACCATTTTGGGTACCAAAGCATGAAAAGCAGGTAAGTTTGGAAAACAATCAGTATTGATAATCCAAAATAAATTTCTCCTTGTGTGCATGTATCTTTATTTTCTGTTACCATGACCCCCCAGTCAACCCACAATATGGTGTGAGTGTAGGAAAACCCGACGGATGTCGCTGAATGATCAACAAGGGTTGTCAGATTGCCTGTGCATTGATCTACTATTGTTCACTTATTATGTGGTACATTTCAGCAAACATTTCAAACTTATTTCTGTTTCATTTTGCAGGGTTGAATTGGCTGCACTTCATTTTAATGAAAACAGCAAACGAGGGGCGAAAACGAAAGGAGATGGAAATGCCTTGTACAACATAAGGTTTCCAAAAAGTCGCGGAGGGCAATACATTGTTGTTCAGGTGATGAAGAATCCAACATACAGTAAGTTATCTCATTGTAGGAAATACAGCGGCTCTGAGATGAATCAGCTGATGTACCTATTCCGCTGGAATTTATCTATAGTCAACCCTCGCTATAACGCCAGTGGCGGTACACCGACTATAGTAGTTGGCACTGTTGAAATGCATTTAAGTGAAAAAGTCAGTTGTCTGTGGCGGTATAGTGAGGGGCGGTATAATGAGGTGTGACTCTATATTTGATTGTAAGTTGTTAACTCTATTTAAAGTGCTGGTAGGGCCTTAACTCACCCTTGCTGATTAAACTTGGGGCATATGACTGATTCATTTGATTGAATGCACTGTATCCTAAAAATGTGTACCCGAATCAAATGATTAATTGAATCATTTGATTATTGCGCATTGAGGACAGCTCCTACAGAAGAAATATCTCGGTGCCTTGGTAGGTTCGGTTAATTTCATGCGGTGACAGTGTTCGAAGGAGGGGCAGCAAAGGAACAGCATCCACTTCCTGAAAGCTATGCATGGTGAATATAATGCTGCAGAAGTAAGGTCAATCCAACATGTAAGTAACCATGATCCATTGCATCTAAATAATTCACCGGTCAACCTTACACTGATGATGTTGAATGTTCCACCAACATGACCATCTTCAAAATTGTTGCTTCACATTTTTGCTTTTACAGGGTTTGTGGACACATCTAACAGTGACAGTACATTGAAGTTAGCCATCAGTGGGAAATATACAAAATTCATGAGGATCAACCATCTGTCAGTGCATGCTTTGAACATCCAAACAAGAAACAAGCTATTACAGAAAGACTGCTTCCCACAAGATGCAAAGAAACTGAAATGGAGATGCCTGTACACATGTATTACACATCTTTATTCACCTTCAACATTATTCAAACACTGATACATTTCCACATGTGTGTCAGACATTATTAACCTTCAACATCATGGAAACCTTCAAACACTGCATCTTCGTCTAAACCAGGCGGTGGGAAAAAAGCTCTAACTTTGGAGACAACACATGCTGGTAGGACAACACGAATCTTCTTTCCTAAAATTTGGTATATCCAACGGGTAAACTGTCTGTAAGCAATATGCCGCATTCTCTTATGATGCGGCCCAACAAAAGCATTTTTTCCGTACTCCTGTTTATATTGATACCAGGCAGTATCCAAAACATCTTCATTTAAACATACAGGATCAAATCCTTTATGATCAGTTATACATCCATGTATGTTTCCTTCATCATTCATAGGAAGTTTCGCACTCACACGTTCTACCTGGTGGCAACAGACACATTCGGAACGAGTTGGCTGGACTTGACAATTGTCGCAAGTGCACCTAAAATGAATAATGTATGTCTCAAGAACTGCAACTAGGCTAGGCTATCTCTATTTAATACATACTTCACCGCAGCAGAGCTAAAGCCGGCCATACACGATCAATATTATTGCACAATATGAGGCCCAAAATAGGGACATGTGCTTCTAGCATGACGGGTGGAAGAAAGATTGGCAATAACATCACCCATTTTGGTCCTTATGCTGTGCAATTTGAACGTGTATGGATGGCTTAACTGTAATTTTTGTGTGAATAAAAATGATGAACTGAAAACACTCCTGTGTTAATTCTAATTACTAGTATTCAGTTGATAGTCCCCCCTTTCAAGGTAAATGATTGCCACCAACATGACCTACATGTAGACCAGCAGCTCCACCCGACATTGTGACCTAATTTATATGATGCGATGGTGATGGAACACAGATGAGCCGGCCACTCGGCGCCAAGCTATTGTTCGGTGCTGTTGTAACTGATCCACTTGCTACATTGTGATCGTCAACAAAAGAGAAATGTTGCACAAAAGACTCTAATTAATCATTTTGCACGGTCTCACCAATTTCTCAAAACATTGAAGTCTACGGCCATCTCTTCGTCATGGTCAATAGGCCCATCTGCATCGACGGGTGGCTCAAGGATCGCCGGTGCCTCTGGCTCTGGTTCGTACATATAGGGCTCTATGATGATGTCTGGTAAAGCATTGTTTTCGAAGTATTCATCCTCGAGCGCGTCTTCATCTGGTACGTTGAGTACATTTTCGTCCATTTCCGATGATGTATCGGAGGAAAGATCTGAGGAATCCGTGTTGCTGTCCATTCTCAATGCGTGTCAAATGTACACTGTGATGTATGTAAAAATACACGCTGACCAAGCGTTCTGACTGTTGACGTTTGGTGTCCTCAGCTGACGTCACGCATTGATTGACTTCTGACTTTTCCACATTGAGAAAAAAGGATTGTGGTATGTTTTTTTAAATGTAAAGGATTGTGGTATGTTTTTTTTAAATGTAATGTGAGCAAGATTTGAGCACGGACCTACCAGCACTTAGGCCTATTGGTCAATGGGTGAAAATTAAAATGAAACGAGTATGATGCTATGATGTCTTGATGACATTTAATACCAGTACCCTAATACTTGCCATTCAATTTCAGGATATGCTGACAAGGTGAAACAGGAAGTTGTTCGTTTGGTGAAAAGTGGCATGACGTACGAGCAAACAGATAATCCACCACTCCTGTGTTCAATTTATGAACGGCCTGCCTCCAAGGACCAAGCAGTTTCAGAACACAGAACTCGTTTCAAGAGGGACTGAATCCATTCAAAGGACTGAAACATTAGTTTGGGGAACGATGCCGGTGAAGATGATGACGATCTTTTCTCATGGAAATGTTACTAACAATCCTTGTTGTGAGACAACATGACTTGCCCTTCGCCTTGTATATCGAATAAGACAAGTATAGAAGTCAGTGACTCATTTGGAAAAGAATAAAAAAACTTAATTATTCAGTTACAAAAATATTATTCTCTTCTATATTATTTACAGCCCACATTCTGCTGCCATTGCATAATGGAATACAACATGAAATCATATTTTTCCTCAGGTAGCGGGGATGCCCTGATCATGTTTTATACAAAGTAAGAGTTAAACAGAAAGGAAAACAATGATAGCTTTACAAAGAATTCCATATACATGTACCGGTACCAAATCCACTACCGGTAACTGTCAAAACACACCGGTCCTCACATATGGAACATTTTTGCCATGTGGTCCATTGTAAGCTGCCCTGTCACACTATTACCACGATTGAAACAGTAAAAAAACTCCTTAGTGCAAACTGGGTGATCTAGTGATATAGCAGCATTGTCCTCCACACTCTGCGTCATCCCTCACCAGGCTCTATACTACCGGTACACTTGTCTCTTTTTGGCAAAACTTACTAGTCATGGCCTTTTTCATGATATGACAATTTTGCCCTTGGTGCACCACCTGCAAAATTAAAATAGAAAAGCACGATTTGGGGAGGCCAAACAGGCTTAGATATTTAACGTGTGTACTATTACAAAATTGGGCCTATAGCAGCAGTTAATTCTACACCAGAGCCCCAACACCAAGGAATGTGAAACTGTAGGCCTACCAGCAGACCTCCCCCTTTGCACATGTTGCATCTCTCGGAATCATGTACCAACAAGCGCCTCTGCTCTCCATCCAAATTAGGCCCGTAGCTATAGGCCTATAGTCTGAGCCATGGCCGCAAATTAAACTTCCTCTCCCATACATAGACAGACACAGGCCCACCACTTCTCCTTCGGCTTCGACGCATAGATCACTGTAGGCCTAGATGTTTGTTGACAACGATCAGCTGTTCGGAAATCGTCCTTGACATTGACCTACTTCCATAAATCAATATCAATGCCAATGGCTGGGCTGATGGGCGATGCCTATAGGCCTAGCCCTTTATTATGAGTTTTGGGCATGAAGATGATCTTGGCAAAATTAATCGAGGTAACTGTGAAGGAATCGCATTCTAATTTCGCTTTATTATGACTTTAGCATCAATTTGTATGAATCACAGTCACACCTGCACACGACACACGTGTTTAGCCTATGTCCGCCGCTCGGATTATCACTCTGCACCATCCGGAGGCACTGGCGCGAAGTCTTCGCTAGGATCCCTTGAAACGGCCCCGATTCTTCTTCTTACTTATCAAGACAATCTTCGTGCATCACGAACTCTTGAAATATCGCTATCATCAGAGGAATATTTAGAGAATTCTGAGGATTATTCGCCCGAACAACGCTATTGTCCTCCATCTTGATACACAATGGCAAAACGAGGTCAAGACCTGGATTCCTGAGCATACGTCACGAGCATTCAATTAACATATTGACCTAATTAATGCGCGCTGTTTTTTTTCTCGGGTCCGCGCGCGTCAACAGTCTGAACCGCCAATTAAAATGCCGATTTTGTCGCAATAATGCGATTTAATTCAGGTAACACTGGGTGATTGTGATAAAGTGATAGTGTTAACAATAACTGATCATGAGTAATAGACTGGGGTCGTTTCTGGAATTCATAACACTTTAA
>NMRB01001436.1:95479-113479 GCA_002633025.1 Notospermus geniculatus
ATATCAGAATTCTGTCAGTGAAATAGCTAGGCCTATTAAATCTTGGCTTGGCTGAAAGCTACTTTCAGTTCAGCGTGAAGTGGCTTAGTAGCACACCTCCTTCAGCCACCTTCCAGGTAACATTAATTCAACTGAAAGATGTCTGAAAGTGGACTGAGGTGAACTCTAAGTACTGCTTTACGCACACTTTTCAGTCACGTTTAGACATTCACTTACTTTCAGCAAATATTTTAAAGCACAACTGAAGACTGCTTTCTTCACGTCTTTCAGTCATCATTCCTAGTCTGGTTCCCTGTCCTGCTGTATCGTGATGCTGACTGATTTGCGATACAGAGGTCAGGTACTGATCACGTGATCTAAATTGTCAGAATCCTGACAAAATCTGCAGTGACGTCATTTAGGGCACATGATTTCCCTACAACGGACATCAAGCATGTTGTGCAGCGTTTGACCGCACAATTTCGGCATTTTCTCTCTTGTGATACCTGCACAGGCCGACGGAGAGGCAGAGCTGCTAGTGGTATACCTAAAACATACACTTTTGACACATACAGTTTTGACACTTTTCACATACGAGGTACAACTCGTTTACCGGAAGTAAACAAGATATTCGATATCCCATAATGCCCAGTGCATGACTAATGTTCTATCAATATTGACGTGGCGCCTTCCAGACCTCTGTATCGCAAATTGGTCAGCGCCACGATACAGCAGGTCAGGGAATTCGACTATATCATTCCTAGTACTTTACGCACACTTTTAAGACACTTTTACTGCCAGTCATCTACCTTCCAGCATTAGTTAAGCACAGCTAAAAGGCCGCTTTCTTTATTTTTTTTCGGTCGTACTTACTATCATGATTCCAGTCTGTCCTTTAATCCCGTTGACGTCTTGACTGACACATTAGGTTTTTTTCATTAGAGTGCTCTGCCTCTGCTCATGCCCTTTAGGCCAGCCCCTTTGACGGGAAGGCGTACTATGGGCTACCTGGTATTAGTGGGCAGGCGACACCATTCAGTGCACAGAAAGATTAGCTGTCCGATTGACAGGCTTATAACCTCATTCCAAGATATGCGGGCGGGACATAATTGCTTTGTGTTGAGCTCAGTCCGACAGCGACCATCTGCTGAGCTGATTGCAATAGGAGCCGGTGTAACGGTACAGAGTGTCTCCCTGTAAAAAGTGTCCCCTTCTATTGTTGAATGACGGAATAAGCGGCATGACTATAGAAAATAAATCCCCAGAGATTAGAATGTAATACTAGTAGGATCTTTTGTTCCTGGGACAGTTTTTCGTGGGGACATATTCGTTACAAAATTAACATTTGCTCTCTGTCATCTAGTGCAGACGATAGTTTAGAACGTGTTGATGTAAAGATTGGCGTATTAGAGTTTGGACTTGTTGAGATAAATCACATCCCAGCTTCTCAGTTGAGCATGGAATGCGCCGGAATTCCGCCGTCCGGACCCCACCATCAACCGAACACGTTGCGCGAATTCGGAACTGCGGCTGGGCGAATCTATGCATAAATTAGAACTATGTTTCTGCAACATGCTGAAAGGTGGCGCGGGAGCATGACTTGCTTGCGAGATCGCCGTGTGCGCCAGGCATGACAGGAGATCAGCGCGCCCCTCTAGAAACCCACGTGGCCTCTCGTGACGTGTTACCCGCCGCCACCTGTCAATCATAGTGCTTATTATAATATGAATGGGAAAAGGGCACTGAATGCTCACTCTATGCGCCAATGTGAAAAAAAACCTACTGATTTAAGACTATTGCGTGCTCTTTTCACCAATGGCTTTCCAGAGAGTGTGGTCAAAGAAGACTGTAAACTTGAGGACTCTCGCACATGGAATGCTCGGGCCAAAGTCAATAATCGAAGCCACATCCACCGTACAGTCACCTTGGAGTCATTCTACCGGTAAATAAATATCCAGACCACACAAATGTTGTAAGTTTACAATATCTCACGAAAATAAACTAACCCAGGGCCTGCTACTTTTTCCAAATATTCTATTTGCCAACATCAACAGTCATACCACAGAGGATGGAGGCCGCTTCACTGAACTGTCTTTACGGTTAAAATATGACAATATAGCATGCTTGTGTGAGGCTGGCAGGAATCTCAATATGAATTACATGTTTTTGAAGTTGGAAGGGTTTCATGCTTTATATGAATCTTTATACGGGAAAAATGGTCGTGGTGTACTAATTTATATGCACGAGTCAATTGCCCCTACTCATAGTGAGTTGAATATAGTATGAGTACCCCAAAGTTCCCAATCTGAGAAGGGATTATTTTTCAGTGCACTAACCTTCGTGTAATGCGGTTTGGGTAAATCTCCGACCACATAGAAACTTGTAGTGCTTCTCCTATCACACACGTAGTGATGACGTGGTGACGTCATGACCTCATTAACGCACACTGATTGCTCTTTTGTTTTGAAGGTTACATGCGCAAGGAATTTTGGAAACATGGGATTCCTGTAAAGTAGGCGCAGTAAAGGCCTTTAGAAACTAGCCTGTCAGCATTATTCTTTCGTGAAAACCGCATCAAAAATGATTGACATTGAACAAATCTGTTGATGGGTGAATATGGAGGGATGAATCATGGATGAATGGTCCCCTTTTTCAAACTCGCCTAGTCATTTTAGAACCTTCTTTTTGTGTTTGATTTGCTGGCGTCCATCAAGATAAAGTGTTGGAGATTCGTTTGACACCTGCCTCAGCCACGGACGCGACGCCCACGATCGGGATGCTTGCTTTATTCATGGAGTATTTCACTGTCAGCCATTACATTTTGCCGCTACTGGGCATGCGCACAAAGCAGGAAACACCAAAGTGCACAGCGTGCGCATGCGCAAGAAGGTATGAGTCAACCCGAGTAATAGAACGGACGGTGCTTATGAGGAGGAGGCACGCTGTACTACAGGTTTTTATGTGCCGACGTTGGAGTGACGACATCATTTCACAAACCAAAATTTACACAAATAAACCGTTCGACAAAGTGACTACATTCATTATCGATATGACCTTTTGAGTCCACCTTACTGTTCAGGGAACGTCTGAATTGATAACATACCTCACCGAGTGTATCTTGGATGTTTCCATGAGAATTGTTAGGAGCATGTCAGCCACGCATATGGCCAAAAGATGGCAGCAAAGTTCTAGCGAACCAATACACACGAAATCCACGTGACTGCTACTAGATCAAGAATGAGCAGGTCCGCTAGGCATTGAATTGGGCACCTACAATGTATTGACACCTAAATTGGTCAACTCACTGACAACTCATATTGTCCCGTATTCATAATTACAGTTCTCGAAGAAAAATATAATTTTTCTGCTCTGAAAAAGTAGGCACTTGTGATTTGACAGAAAAAAAGCTATGATATCGCTAATATAAAGTGTATTTGCCTCATGTAAGTATGACATATCATACTCCATGCTATTTAACCATTATAGCAGTACTTCCACCTATTCAAAACCCCGGGTGAACCCCGGATTTCTTGCGCGTGCACCTATTTTTTGCCGTGTCTAATAAACCCGTGTTTGAAAACCCCGCGTCTATTAGACCCGCCGAGCTCGCCGGCATGCAATTGCAATGTATTGAAAATAGGTGTAAGCGCGGGGCGGTTTTTTTTGAAAGCCCGGGGAAAACCAGGTGTGACAGGAACGTCCTGGGAATGCGAGTCCACCAAGCAATAACCCGCTATTGTAAGGGTATATTCAAATGGCCATGGGGTCTCTATAGCCATATATTCTAATCCCTCGCTGAACAATAAAACCGGACTTTAATTCCAGTGGGACATTGATCCCTGTCACACCTGGTCTCATTGGTGGAGCTACCACTTATGTATCGACAAGAGCGCTGGGTACAACTAACGTCAAGTGGGCTGTATTTCAAAATGTTTCCCTCAATTTGCACCAAAAAGCCTCAATGAGGAATAAATTAGTCAAAATCGAATTTGAATATTGCAAGAAAAGGACATGGACAATAATTTACGCTCAATTTCACTTTCTACCAGGCTATCACAGGTATTAATAGGAACTGCTACCTCAGTCTGCCAATATGATGTTACAAGTCCGATTGTACAGTATGTCTGCAGACATAGATACAACTCTAAGCTATGGAATTGTGAGTGTAGGCTGTTTTTATTTATTCAGCCGTTTTTTTGGAACTGTAGGAAAATCGCATAGTGGACGAAGCAGAAATAATAATATTAATACGAAGAAAGTACTTTGTGATCACAATATGGTCAGCCCATTGAGGTTTGTGCTGACCAGAAATACCGTTCAGAACAACTTGCTAAAAATCACCATTTTGGCCACGGTTTACGGACGGTATTGCGATTCAAAACAAAAAAACGACCCAAAAATAATGGTCACTATGGACCGACGTGACCTGAAAATGAACCTTATTGTCGAGAGTACACGTCTACAAACTGTATAGACCGAACCAGGTTTCTCTCGTATTTCGACCGCTGACGGAAAAATATCACTATTTTGCTATTCACCGCAAATACTACTAAAGACCTGGCCATATTTGATATACTATCTTTTGGGTAAATAATCATCATCCGTTTCAAAGAAATATTATTCGCAAACAAGGCTCTTATCGGCTTACACTTCACATCGTAACCCACTATTTTGGATTCGTATGCCGTATTTGGCTTATAAAACTGGAAATATATTTGGTCTTGTTGACTCCATATTGACCCTTCAATGCGGCCATACCATGTTTTAGCCCAAACTATCTCACCGGCATATCCGTATTTCGATCGGAAAAGAAAGAAACCGGGTTTCCTTACGTCGCAGTCAAGGATCACGTCACTTTCAACTGTGAACACTCCATTAGCAATAGTCTGACATGCGTGAAGGACTTTCAGGCCAGCTGGATTGGACAGCTCGACCGATTTATTTGCCTTGACGAATGACATCGTGTAGACAGTAGCTGTTGAACTTCCTGGAAAATCATACTTGCACAGGAACATGAGTTTGTCTTTTTGGAGTACCGGGGGATAAATTACCGGTGACCGGAAGCAACGGTCGAATTTCGGCAACTTTACTCTATACGTGACTGACTGGTCAAATATATCAAGGAGTTGAAATATTAACTTCCCGGAGCTCAATGAGAATAACTTCCCGAAATCAATGGGAATAACTAAAAATATTCGCCTATATAAACTCTGACCTTTCATTGGCAAACCAGAACCTTTATATTTCAACGAGTGCCGAAGCTGAAAAGTGTCATTTTCAAGAATGTAGAGTCTGACAGTGTTCGGAAATACACCACCTTTCGTTAATATTAATAAATATTCTGAAAGCATGTCATACCACCAGGTATCCTGACCAGCGCGGATCTTAAATGGCGGCTTCGGAGAAGTCCTTGCAGTTCGTTTATATGATATCATATCTTCCTGTTTCTAGCGGAACAAACAGTAATTTCTGTTAGTATCAAGTTTTCAATCACCAACATTGGAAGAAATTTATCAATATCCATAAAATGTTTTACAAAAAGACACTGTTTTATACATTAGCTGTCTCTCTTGAAATTATTATGAAGCCCCTCTGCTAAGATTTGGTACTGAATAGACATACACATGGTTTAGCAGTATATGTTGTGTCCCACTTTCTAATTTACGGCCAATTTCGTACAGGTTGCCGGCTAAGTCAAATCCAAAATCGCCAAGTTCTCGAAAATTGCGTAGATGTACAACAGATTGGGTAAGAAACATTGCCATGTTCCCCGAGTACAGTCTGTCACGTCCGGTCCGGATCATCGGTTCGAAATCGAACCCTACCAACCGTATGTCAAAGTCATCGTTAGGGATTGCGTATCTGACTAACGAACCTGGATGACCGTCAATTAGCCAACCGAAATTCAGACGGTAGTTTGCAACAAAACGTTTTGAAAGAATTTTACCTGTCTTGCGAAACAGTCTGATCGTCAAGAGCCCATTTTTATCAGACCGGAAACATAGAAAATAGTCCAATATCATTTTCGCGCCTTTACAATATCGGTGATACAACTGCGCCCCGTTCTGTAAGCAAATTTGTCCTGATCGGACAGCCACGTCATAGGTCATCGTCATTACCGTATTGACTTTCCTTAAAAAATAAACCACTGCATGTGTTTTCCAAATATATAATATAAGGCAGTCCTTCTTCACGTAATCATCAAAATCTCTCCTCAGCCGTTTTCTGATATACAACTTTTCCCTGTGGCCAAAGTGTATGGAACCGAAAGTTTTTGTGTTGAGGTTGAAGACTAATATATTCGGCTTCAAGTTTGAGCTGAATAAAACGAAATTTTCATAGCTATGGAAATTTTTGTAATGCAGTTCTTCATATTCATTCTCACGTGAAAGAAATACATTATGCAAGATGGTATACGCAAGTTTCGTTTTGTTGAACCCAAATACCAGTATATTGTCTTTTGACACAGCAATAAGGAAACCTTTCGGGTAACTAAAGGTATGGAAGTAGCTGTATTGTTCATACGGTATTGGCGGCACAATGCGAGCTTTATGTGTTAAGTTCATCCTGAAAAGCCTTCGCTGTGAAATTGAATGCTTTCTGATGTGTTGTGTCAAGTAAAATTTTTATATGCATGTCAAATTTTTATATACATACCAAGGGAAAGGTACAGTGACATTTCAAATGCAGGTTGATTGATTATTCATGTTTGTTTTTCTTTCATATTTGGCTTGCCTAAGGTGTTTAACACTTTTACAGGCCGTTTTCCCGCCTACCTAAATCTGAGGTCAGGCCCCCAAAGTGGAGTGTTGTCAAATAATTCGATCCGGTAAAATCTATAATCTGATTTGGCTTGGATATTTTTTTGAACACCATCAGTTGCCAAAATAAATATTTCTTGGACAACATTTTATGCAACTTGCATGTAGGATAAAGCTGATTTTCCTTCCCCTGTCGAGACTACACGAAATTCAACACTATCTTTCTTTTTAATAATAAACAAGAAGTCAATCTCCAGAATTCACGAATTTTCGACCCCAACCGGGGTCTTTTTCAAGTGGAACTTTACAATCTGAAACTCTTTGTATCTTGGATCTTTCTTTTTAGGTTATTTTCTTATTATCGAGTCTGCGTCGCCTTACGAACCCCGGGTACAATCAGGATGTAATAGTCTGGAAGCAAAACCCCGAAAAGGGGCGTAACCCCTTTTTCTCTGATAACAGCAGTGTTTTGATATTTTCTGAATATTTGGGGGTAGGCGAATCAGAATCCACCGGGTGCCACCGCGTCACCCTTTAGCGTTTTGAGAAAATCCCGTTTGAAGTTCAGGACACTGACTTTATCATTGGACCCAAGAACTGAGCTTTGTACAGGAGAATGGGACCCGATGTACAGGTAACTTTTGAACGGTTGGATTTACACCCCATAAATGTATTACCAACAGATAGAAACATGGTGCCTCAGAAGCAGACAAGCATGTCATTTATTGTTTTCACTAGCTTATGTAATAAGAAATGACGTTTTTTATGTAAATTAACTCAAAATGGGTCAAAATACATAAAAACGCCGTTTCCAATTACCTAACTAGTTAAAAACTACAAAACACTTGCTTATTTGATTAAGAGACACCATGTTTCTATCTGTTGGTAATACATTTATGGGGTGTAAATCCAACCGTTCAAAAGTTAGCTGTACATTGGGTCCCATTCTCCTGTACAAAGCTCAGTTCTTGGGTCCAATGATAAAGTCAGTGTCCTGAACTTCAAACGGGATTTTCTCAAAACGCTAAAGGGTGACGCGGGGGCACCCGGCGGATTCTGATTCGCCTACCCCCAAAGGTCACGAAAACATCAAACTGTTACTGTTATCAGATTTGAAGGGGTTACCTGGGTTGCGTCTAGACTATAACACGTTTTATTCATGGAATGTTCCTTCACGTTTTACTTGTACATACGCATTCAGGAGCTCATAGAAAGTTGTATTATGTAAAGGAATACCGTAAGCCGTAGTTAATGAGATGTTTATTATCAAACACTTCTTTTGATTGAAACTGTTATGCGCACCGGTACATCTTTATGCAACATCCATTATTAGAGAGACTTTTTAAATTATAGTGTGTAAGGCGAGACAAACTCGATAAGAGCAATGAAATCCTTTAAGCATGCTGCTGAACTCTAGGCCCCCCGCTCTGATTGACAAATCAGCAGTTATTGAAAACAAAAGGATCAACCACCTGTGAACATTATACGATGCTTCTGATAGGCCTTATTTGTTTAGGCCTATTTATTATTATTTATTTATTATTTACTATTTACCTTATTTATTATTCACATGTAAATAACATACGGCCATAATCATAAAGGGTGTTTAGTCTAATCAGCGTACAAATTCTGCATTACACAGGTTAAAGGCCTAGAAAATTATTGTTCTGCCTTCTGTATGCTGCCTGATCTCTGGTATTTACCCACAAGATGGTCAAATTCTAGTTTTTGATTGTACCAACAAAAAACTTCTGTTATTACGTATTTAACAAACACAAATCTAAATGCCTTTATTCCCATAACTTGGTGCGAACTATAACATACATACAAACATCGTATCAATAAATCCCCAAGTAAATGACCATATAAACCACACAACTTGACAACTGGATATCTCTGACTCTCCCAACCAAACTTCGGGAAAGTGACCAATGGGTGACCCACGTGACTCAATTAGATTAGTTCATCTCGTAACTACAGACAAGCCTGCCTGATCGTTCAACATTTCGTTCGTCCTCTCGGACTTAGACGCGGGACAGTTGTACACGTGTGATTATCCTGCGGGTAAACGCCTCTGGTGAAGCACCATACAGACATCAGACAGTAGTTTTCTAGGCCTTTAACCTGTGTAATGCAGAATTTGTACGCTGATTAGGCTAAACACCCTTTATGAATATGGCCCATAATCTACTGGCGTTTGTTAAGTTGCCTAGTTTTCTAATTCCTTCATTTGGCAATTCTCTGTCCCTTATTTCCGTTGGTGAAATACTGCAATTAATATGATTATGCATACGGCCCCAGGGATTTATCTCGCTCTTTTTCATCCACTCACATAAACCCCTGCTGAAATACGCGCTTACGGTAAATCGGTTGCGGCTGTTGCATACTCCACCTGCACACCATGCACTCTCATGATCCTACTTGATAACTTTTTGAGAATACGAATTCCGTTTAACAAAAATATTTGTACTTACACATCACTCATCCATAATTATCAACATTAACAAAAGCGTACAAAACGTACGCTCGGGGGGAGGGGGTTAATGACACATGTACGTTTTTGAAATTGTTGGTCAAAAAAAATGTTGGTCAAAATGTTCTTTGGAGTATCAGTTCGTTAGTTCCGTTGTTGGCTGGTACATGTATGCATTCAGCGCCACTTTGCATACAAGGGCTGACCCACATACGCCAGATCAACGTGAACATAATAAACTCAAGGGGCCGTAGGCCCTATGCACCAAACAAAGATTATCTTGAACTCAGGTTGAGCCACAACTTTTCCGTTGTTCAGGTTTGCCAGGGCATGATGTGACAATGGAAAAGTTGTGGATGGGCCGGAGTTCCAGATAATCTTCGCTTGGTGCATACGGAGAGTTCTTGCTCAAAATCAACATTTTTTGAATGTACTCTTTCAGAAAATGTAAATGTTGATAATTATGGATGACCCCTTAACACATTGTAAAAATTGACTGAATAATAGCTGCGCTTCCATTACAGCTTTTAGATCCGGTGTCATAGAATCTAATGGCCCCACCATTTGATGTCCCACCGGGCATCTAATATCGGATTTTTCCTGTGGTGAGATGCCCTCGGGGGCATCTCATTTTACTAAGTCATGATATGAAATGCCTCCCAGGGGCAACTGGTTACGGACAGATTTTTAAATTCTGTTGAAAGGAAATGCCCCTATGCCATATTTCAAGCGTATGATAATAATAGGCCTGTGCATTGTGCACTGTAAGGCGGGGGCTACCTATGCCGACTTTATTGACGCTCTTCGAAAACAAGCGTCCTAACATATTCATGACAAAAAGTAACTAATTGATGTCAACAAGAGGCCCATGGGCCTTGCGCTCAGCTGACATTTGATGCCTCGGCTTGATAAGGCACACGGGGTACTGCAGTCTTAAGAACGTTAGTCAGTGATGTCAAATTTTATTCACCTGTACAATTTTGCCACGAATGAATCGCACTTTATTTTGGAATGCATACGGTGTGCATACATTTGTAAGAGAATAATGCATTTGTCTGCTGTGGCGAAGATTTCTCTGTTCTCTGTTCTGTTCTCTGATTTCGACAGTTGATCATCTCCAATTGGGATTCCTGTTGTGTCGGCTGAGTGAGTGAGTGAGTTCTTCAAATTCAAGACACTTCCTTGCACCCCTCTTTAGCAACAGCAGCATCAGCAATCTGGGTGCTTCGGCAACCAGGTCGACCTGAAATATAGTGAATAGAGTGGGAAGAGGTTATTAACTTCAATATTCTACATGACAGGCCTAAAATCCTTGGTGAATCGAGATACAATGTACATATTTTGGTAGGCCTATGCCTGTAAAGTATATGCCGAGGACTGGAGGCGTCGCACTTTCGCCAGACGTGTCTTCGGCAAAATTCACGGCAGTNCCAGTGACAGAGCTGAACAATACCCGCAGTGAACACAAAAGATTTAGGGTCGGCACGTACACTGAAGATTGGTTTTCGAAAACAGTATACCAAGGTGAGCGGATTGAATCTGAATGTGAATGACTGGTCGCACAAAGGCCAGTTCCGTGGATTGCCACTAGGGAATGAGCTCAGCTATAGGTAGCCCCCCGCCTTAAGCTTTCGTCGCTTTTCACCGTACGAAAAGTGTGGTCGGCCAATTCGCCTCGTTGGCGCAGTTGGCTAATGCACTTGTTTCTTCTCTTTCAGGCTCTCACAGACTCTAGGTATAGTGGATCGCATCTGCGTTGGGGTGTTATTCCAGTTGTTTGTGTATAGCATGTGCATACTTACTAAAAGTACCTTCCTAAAATGATTTCAGTGTGATATATCTATCCATCATTTTGAAATATGCAGCAATTAAAATGTATTGTTTTTATACAGTATTCATTTCTTGTTCCTCGCCCGCGAGCAATTATCGGGTGATTAAGGGGTCACAGGGGCAACTGGTCACAGAAAGGTTTTTAAATTCCATTGAAAGGAAATGCCGACTTTCCTTCTATGTAGTCCATTAAAAAACAACACCGAAATAGCAATTTATTATCACTGCAGTAGTATTTTAGTTCAAATTGATATTACAGGGTGATCCAAAAAGGCGCTCTATTTATATTTCCTCTCAAATTTTTGTTTTACAACATTTTGCCATATTTTTCAGGTGGGGTCGAGAGTAGACCTGGGCAATTCTTGTGATACCATCGTTGAATGTAATTGTAGGGGTGATTACGGAGCAGCGCCCGAAATTCGCCAAGGCCTACTTTGCATCATAATGGTTATTTGTGTGAAATGAAGAAGGTGAAATTGCCATTCATGACGCTGTTGACCACACCACAACAATAACGAGGGCTGGATGCGAATTTTTTTCGCAGGATAGTTGGTATACAGTTTGTATTTTTCAACCAATCAGATGTCAATATGACGTTGTTTACATCATGAGACTGTCTTTAGATATCCACATGGTGTGCAAAATGAGGTCAAGCACGTCATTGGGGTTCCCAGTTGGTGACGTAATCATGTTTCCCAAATATGGCATAATTTGTTTATTGTCGTTACAGAATAAAATACAGATTTTTCGCTTCCATGTAGGCCTCCTTATAAGGGGTTAATTATTGGGTTATCGAGTAGCAGTGGGGTGTTATTCGTAGGGGTATCCCCCCCCCCGCTGGGGGTTAGGATCGGGGGGTAGGGGTTAGGGCTCGTGTAGAGTTAGGGTTAGGGCTGGGATAGGGGTAGGGGTAAGGGTTAGGGTTAGGACGCTGATTAGGGTTAGTATGAGAAAATAGGCCCAGTAAATGACGTATAGGCCTATAGTAGGCCTGTACAAGCTCAAGTTCCAATAGGGGCTATACACATTAAATGTACATTACATACATTATATACATTATAACACCACATTAATACAGGTTTTCCGAAATACCCAAAGAAAAATTCCAGGGCGGAGCAGTGGTTTGAGTGAGAAAAAAAAATTCATCCCCGATCGACCGCCAAAAAGCTCTCGCCGTCGATTTTTTTTCATGAAAGTTTAATGTACATAATACATGTAAATGAAAGGGTACTTTATTAGTATAAGTATGCATATGGTAGCCTGCAAACAAACAAAGAATGAAATAAATGCAACACCCCAACGCAGATTCGATCCACTATACCTAGAGTCTGTGAGTGTCTGAAAGAGAAGAAACAAGTGCATTAGCCAACTGCGCCAACGAGGCGAACTGGCCGACCACAGTTTTCTCATGGTGAAAAGCGACGAAAGCCTAGCGCACAGTGCACAGGCCTATTATTATACACCTTTGAAATATGACATGCGGACATTTCCCAGACGGGGGCATGCATCTCAGGACGTGATAGATGTCATAGAATGTCATGCCCCCCGATATGGGATGCCCTACGGGCATCCCATATCAATAGTATCGGCCGAAGGCCGATATAAGATGCCCTGCGGGCATCCTACATCGGGGGGCATATCATTCTATGACACCGGTCTAATAGTACCGCATCTAAAATAAGACCGGATATTTCACGGCTTGCGCTTTCACTACTCTCTAAAAACGGACGAGTGAATTTTTCGCTCATTCTAAAGATCGAATCAGTTTTGGCTCTAAAAGATTGGAATTCGAGTGAAATACTCAATGAAGTAGCTCTTTCATTTTAAATTCGCTCCAAAGAACGAGCTAATAATTCGAGCGAATGTGAAAGATCGAAATCTCATCACGTGTCACGAATCGGTCGCNGGTTGATATTCAGCGTAAATCATGAAATGAAGGGTGGCCTCGAACTAGGCCTATATCTCCTAAGTCCTTGAGAATTTACTATCGGTCCCTTTTGAAAAGTTGTATGGATTGGTCTTTTCTCCCTATTCCATACCCCGGAGCAGGTATAGCGGTAATTTTCAGCCCTTTCGAGTTATGATCGTACTGCATGTTCTGCAAAAAGTAAATTCATGAAAATGACGAAATGCACACGGATCATACATGTTCTACATAGGCCCATCACTCCTAAGTCCTTGAGAATTTACTATCGGTCCCTTTTGAAAAGTTGTAGGGATTGGTCTTGTCTTCCTATTGCAATCCCCGGAGGAGGTATAGCGGAAATTTTCAGCCCTTTTTAGCACTGATCCTACTGCATGTTCTCTGCCGAAAGAGACGCACGTACAGCATGATTCGGCGGGAACTCCCAAGCTGGGTAAAGTTAAGGATCCTTATGTTTACCCAGGATGATCCTGGGTAAAGAAAATGATTACCCAGGATAATCCTGGGTAAACATTAGGTATACCCAGGACGACATTGGCCCATTCAGCGTTAGTAAGTTCGGCTACATACGGCGATACATGGAATGAACCGCGTACTGTTCTGGTACCTTCGAGCATGCGCAATGTCGCAAGTGATTTTAAGCCACCTGTAGCCGATCAAAATACTTGATCCGGACGTCTTGCCATTCCAATAGAGAAACACCATTCTTGATCCGCATTCAGTTTAGATTCGGAGTATGATCAGCTATGCTATACGAGTTTTATATCCGCACTTAATAGAACCGGACTTATTAAACACGGAAATTCTGTAATGGAAGCAGAATAAGAACGGACAAATACCGGCTTTTTTGTAGTGGAAGTGCAGCTTGTATTACAGTGTCTCGACGTATTCAAACCCGTATTACTTTTGATTATTGTTATGAGTCACAGGTTTCAGCATTAACAACCTGAACATGAGTTTTTGACCGCATCATGCTCGGCTGTGAGACCAATTTACAAGAGCACGGTTTCTGTGCGAGTCTATGAAGAGGAGCGAGAACAAAACGTTGCTATCGGATGATGACAAAAAATAGAATATGAAGAAAAAAACAGAACAAAGACTTATACTGTGTAGTATGCGTTAATCGGTCGGCCCGCGAAACGTGTTCGAATGGAAAATCGTTGAATATCCGCGTTCTAGGCCTAGTTAGGGTAGGGACACATCTAACGCGATTCGTTGACGCATGCGGCAACGCCTTTTTTCCGCCGCACTGGACGCAAACAAAGGTTTTGACGCATGCGTCGCCCTATCGCATGCGAATCGCGTTAGGTGTGTCCCTACCCTTATGTTGATTACGTGTCTCTCCATACAACACCAGTGTCAATTCTAATGAATTTTCTGCTGGTCACCACTATAGTCTTTCTTGTTGTGAGTAGGCCTTGGACGACGAAGAAATGTGACACGATGGTCATTCACACAAGCAATAAATGCAGACGAGTAGGCCTAGCACTAATGAAATTGACCGGATCACTATTCTCGCGGATGACGGGTTGATCATACCTGAACCTGAATATTCAACGATTTTCCATTCGAACAAGTTTCGCGGGCCGACCGATTAACGCATATTATACAGTACCCTATACTAGATTTACAGCATTGTGGCTTTAATAAACATTATGGTTGATGATCAACGTTTTTTCGCATAGTATACATTCATTCACCGAATACCTACCCTAATCTGAAACATCCGACTTCCTGGTGAAAATCTTGCTTCCTCCTGCCCAAGACATATCCCTTGTTTCCTGTTAATTTGGCACACAAATTCTAATTCAATTGGCCCGATGATATCAAAAGTAGTGCAGCCTTGCCATACGATGCACATGACACTGCAGTACAAAGACGATGGTGAGGGCACTGATCCAAGATCCGGACTGATCAGAGTCTTGTTGCTAATTAAGTGGTGAAAAAAAATATCCATTTGATCGTTCCATTCGGGTGTCTTTTCTTGGTTGTCTTCAGATTTAGTCAAAGAATTAAAACTACACTGGCTGTACGGATCGACTCGATCCCTGACACGTTCGGTGTGTCCATTGCAAATGGGCTCCCTATTCAATATGGCATAAAATTATTAGTGAAAAGTACTGTTTTTATCACGCAGAACAAAATGAAATGTTGAGTCTTGCATTCAGGGAGAGATCCCAGAGGTGAACATAGGTGATCAGAGGTGATCACCTCTGGGATCTCTTTTACATAGCGCCTGAGGAAGACCCGGTGTAACGTTTTTGAGCGTTCCCCATCTGCGAGTGTTCCCCTGCTATTGTCTGACGGAATAATAAGCCGCGACTCGACAATGGAGGACACGCAGAGAAACGTGTCGATCTATCTGCCAGTGTTTCCAGAACAATAGGAGAAACACTGACACACGAAAACACTGAAAAACTTTACACCGGATTTTGGGTCGAAAATTTGCGAAATATTCGGAGACGACTTTCAGGTAATGTACACATGCAGAATAATGAATGTAATTATCATCATTATTGTTCATAAGGAAGCTAAACGTAACTTATTTGTTTATCCTAATCCTAATAAACAATTGGTTGCTGTACAAAAACAAGTGGATGAAAGGTGTCAATTTCATACATTACTGAGCTTGTCTTAGAAATCCCCGGGCTTTTTGAGACCCGTCTCTCAAGCCCGGCTCTAAAAATCCCTCCTGGGACGCGACGCGCATCGACACTACTAAATTATTGTGGCTTACTGGAATTTGCGCAAAATCAAAATGCGCAATGGAAAAATGCGCAAAGGGGAGATATCATTATTCAAAAACACACCATTCGAATCTCGCCAATCACGTTTCATGTCCCATGGACCCTAGACGTGATCATCATTCTTGAACGCTCATGCATACGGTAATATATACGCGTGATCAGTCCGTTACGTTTGGTAATGCCGCTGTAGAGGATGAAATTTTTCATCCAATTTTCTGAATATGCTCAATAAAGGCCTACACTGAAGCCCCAATAGGCCCGGAATTTCGGGAAAAAATGGATTTGATCGTGTAAAGTGGGCATTGTTATGGTTCAAACTTATGGAATATTATGCAAATATCAGTGAGTGAACTCGCGCACTCTCGGGGAACCCCCAAACCCCTTGTTGGGACCACAGTCCCTACTATCTGCTTTGTTTTTGTATGGGATTTTTCATATTGTTCATTCACACACACAAAATTGACGTAGGCCTAACCATTATACCCCGGTACTCACTTTGCGAAGCGGCTCACTGGGCTGTCACGAGTAACTTATCGATCCACACATCAGACTGCGTCTCAACACAATGCATGCGCCCTTCTGGGAATCCCAACACTCGAGGCCAGGCGACTCACGCAATGCTATCGGATGCGCAAGAAAGCCTGGAGCGAGGTCAATTCTGTTGCGCATTTTCCCATTGCGCATTTTGATTTTGCGCCAATTCCAGTAAGCCGATTATTGTGACGCTGATCTAAATTAAGTCATCCAAAAACTCTTCGAGCTCGGAGGGCTTATTAGCCCACGGTTTTCATTCCCGCTTTTAACGGGTATTCGAAAACCCTGGATACTGGAGACTGGAGAGTGGACAATGGAGAGCGTCATTGTTCTCCGCCACCTGGATCTACATCGCATCAAGGATATTTCAGTAACAGGTATAACTCCAGAATACTGAAGGTAGTGCTGTGCTGATCATAGTCTTTTTTGGCCCTGGTGTTGATTGTTTGTAAACAAAATGTCTCCGAACCAATGGTGCATGTTCTATTTGTTGGAAAAAAATAGTTAAGACCGCCCCCATCAAATGGGGCGGTCTTCCTTGTTTTCACTGAATTTCTCTCGATATCTCTCTCTCTCTCCATCCAATCTGCGGTTCCGCCTGGATAACAGAAAAAATTCGGCCTGAATCGCGGCGAAACTCTCACGACCTTTTGAGATACATATTACACAGCATCCTATTGATTCGTGAGGTCATTCGTACACAATTAGTCGGAAAATTTGCAGGAATTTATCAACTGTTTATTGGTTTCATCGCGTAAGCCGCTATCGTGTTCGGGCAATTTGGTAAATCATCCAAAACGCAACTGCATGAAGATTTAATGAGCATGCGCATTGGGACCAAGACTGGTTCTTGTTGTTGGCGCTTCACTCTCGCGGCGCTACTGTCCGTTCGGCAACAGTCTCTCCCACGCTGTCGAAATCGCCGTGAGAAGTGAGAAGGAAATGCGCTATTTCAAGTTTTTCAAGTCAACTTTTTGCAACTTCATGTGGTAGGAGGTTGGTGTGGAACATCTTTCTGCAGGATTCATTGATAAGAATTGAATATATACAGGGTGTTATCTTAAAATGGGACAACTGCGTGTGTCAACAAAATATCTTTGGCAGGGAATAGTACATGTATCAATAACAAGACAAGGAACATGGTGTACGTTTGAATGACCTCTTTCCATGACCTAATAAAGGTATTGAAGGACCATGATGACTAACGTTGCCAATTCTGGTATCAAACTATAAATCTTATTATTGTAGGTTTGAACTGACCTACTTCCATGACCTAGTGATCTACTTAATGACCAGTTCAGCCAAGGTAGTCATGTTTGGTATCAAACTAAAGCTTATGAAGTGTAGGTTTGAACTGACCTATTTCCATGACCTACTGACCTACTTAAAGACCAAGGTAGTCATGTTTGGTATCAAACTGAAGCTTATGAAGTGTAGGTTTCAACTGACCTATTTTCATGACTTAGTGACCTACTCAAAGACCAGTTGAGCCAAGATAGTCATGTTTGGTATCAAACTAAAGCTTATGAAGTGTAGGTTTGAACTGACCTATTTCCATGACCTAGTGACCTACTTAATGACCAGTTGATCATTAACTTCCTGATCCTGCTGTCTATTAAACCTCGTCCATTAACCCTCCATCTTTGCATTTCTTTGCACTGGATAACTAATTATTTTGCTATCAGTGAACTCTCTCTGGTAGGCCAATTTCCAAGGGCGGTCTTCAAATTGACTGGTAAGTCAATTTCTAGT
>NMRB01001436.1:119232-152906 GCA_002633025.1 Notospermus geniculatus
GGGGGGGGGGCCGCATAGAAAGCAGAACAAGGAGGCTAGAAAGCAAAACAAGGAGGTTTGTAAAACACGGATGTTGTATCGTGTGTGATAGAACAAGGAGGTTTGCAAAACACGGAGGTTAGAAAACAAAACAAAGAGAGGTTGTAAGTCATCTAACAGTCGTTGGGTGGCGCTTTTAAGCAAAGAAAGACCTAAGAACAGATGTAGCAACATAATACCGGTACCATGGCTACTACAAACATTAGACCCTGGGTGGAATTTGATTGGAAGTTGTTGCATGGTGATGTCCCATCATGCCTCAGCAGGAATTAAGATAAAAGGGGGCGCTGTGGTCGCTTTCGTGAAAATCAGTTTTTGCTGTAGTTGAGCCCCATGGATTACCATTTTTTTTTAAATTCCTTCGCAGTGCATTACTACTGGGATGTAGCTGCATAATCTCTGGCGCAAAACTGAAATAATAGGTGGCGCTGCTGAAATTATATTACTTTTACACATACTCCACGCAGCGTTGAAATTTTTTGATACTTGGACGAAAATTTTAACACTGCCATCGATGCTAGATCGCCATCTTGAAACTCTTGACGTCATCGTCGGTGGCTGGTCTATCACGTGACGCCAACTTCTTTTTGAAATTTGTATTATTTGCAGTAAACAGTACTTATCTTGTCGAAAATGAAACAGAATAAGTTTATTATTACTTTATATCTACTCCACTGTTGTTTGTATCACTCTATACATACCTTTACACACCTATCTTCAACGATCTATATTGAAAGCGTAGACAACGAGTGATGCGGTGACCGCTTCACAAACAGAAGAATTTCTTCTGATCGCTCCGCGCGCGCACTACTTTTCAAGATGGAAACCTAGCACCGACACTATTGGTGATATTTTCCGATATCGCCACCTGGCGTCAAGTTTGACTTTTACGTTTGATTGCATAGCGGTAGAAATGATATCTTGGTGTCCACATATAGGTTTCTTGATGCGCTGTTAACAATTATGATAATTAGGTGCCGATCAGAGGTCAAGGTCAAGGTAAAAAGTCAAGGTCACCTCAGAAATCAATGAAAATATGCACTTCCGCCACAAACAGTGATGGGGTAGTCCTTTTATTAGATGTTTCAAGGGAATAATCCTTTAAAAAGTGGATCAAAGTTGATTTTGTGGAGTAGACTTATTTTATTACATCGTAAATAAAGTTTAATACAGGAGAAGAAACTTTTATCACAGATCTATCCTGGGCCTTGTTGCACAATTATTGTCGTCAATTAATCTCAAACCTGATGACCCTGCTTGTTCGTTGGCATTTTACCGTAGTTACCATAGCAACACATGAATTCTTTTTTAGGCTGCTAAATGGAGGAAATATGCAAGAACTGTTGTATCATCTCCTTCAGAGTTTATTTTTCTGGAGAATATGGCAAATATATTGATACATAAGCAGAGTACCAAGTTTTTCAAGTGAAATATTGAATTTTTATAATCAGTTGGTTTCCATAGTAACAATATAATCAATTTCTCGCCTGCATAAATATCTGGAAAAAAGGAAAGTTAATTGGTAGTCTGGTTCCCTGACCTGCTGTGTGGTGGCGCTGACTGATGGTGCTATACAGAGGTCAGGCAGGCGCCGCGTCGACACTGATTATTCTTCTACCGAGAAATTAAACTTTATTTGTTGCAATACTTCTGAGTAGCGTGTATAAGTCATTTATAAACATGTGTTGTAATTTACTATGTTCTACAACGGTACGACAATATTGTCAAGCCTATTTTCCTACTTACCAACATATGACAATCCTGTTAAATGATATGTCACTCTCAAGAAAAAGGCACAGAGTTTTTTTAGACAAAGTGTCCGGGAGCCAAAAAGGAACCTCGTTTCAAAGTTACCCACGATGCCTAATGCTAAAAAAACTGTTAGGAAACCTACAGTCATGTACCCGGCAGCGGAAAGGAATTTTAAGATCCCGTAATGATTACATTTCTCCGCCATTTCACGGCTTATACTGTGCTGTTTGAACAACATGTATTGACGATAATTTGCAAAAATATTAGCTGATTTCTCTACATCACCGGTAAACCATATCGACTTCCATGGCAGTACGTGACAGAGTGTGGTTGTGGCTGCAACAAAACTAATTTTGGAGGCGGGTTGAATCGCCTTAGTCTTGTAAATCTTGTTACATGTACTTGATACGGTATGCCGTAACCGTCATTGTGGTGGAATAAATTGAACTTGCTCGAAGGGGTTTTTGGCCAGGCAGTTGAACCTCTCTATCAAGCGTGCGGGCCTTCTGATGCATACTTATTGACAACAAGTAAAAGAAGAAATGAGTATTCATCTGAGGTGTAGAATATTTAAATCGAATGATATAAGTACATAACACGGCATGTGTATATTTATTGATGCTGATTCTTGGTGGGCTTTGTGTGCATTTTTCAATTGAGAAATAAAAATTGATTATTATCACACAAAATAATTAACACAATCGATCTGTCTTTTGTGCGCCGAACTAAAAAGTACATTTCCAACATCTTGTGATGCACGAAAAAAATACAGTGCTGAAGCGTTGTGACGTCAGTTGTCACGCCTATGCGAACCGCAGAATTCATACATGTACATTCAGTTTTTGGAAAACGGGCCCGGAACGTCACAGTGCTCATGCGCAATTCTCTTTCGCAATCACGCCGAAAATGGCGAAAACTTGGCTCAAAGTAAGAGCAAATTGTGTATTAACCCTGATAACATTGACTCGTGGCAACCACGTGGTCAACTGGCAAACTCGTGGCTGCATGGGAGGGACCCAGTTTTCCACGTGTATTCCACGTGTGCCTAGCCACAAGTTTTACTGGTAAAATACTAGTGGCAAAAAGCACAAGATATCCATGTGTTTTCCACGGGGTCCAAAACACGTTGAGAAAGGACGAGATTTACACGAGTTTTTCCACATGGTTATTCACGTGGTTTCCACGGGTTGGAAAACACGTGGCGGGTGAACGGAATATCCACGTAATTTCCACGAACTGAAAAATTGGCGGTAATTATTTATTTTATTGAGTATTTTATAATCTTAATATTGCTGCTTCTGTTATTAATTATGTAAATGTCTCTAAAAAGCTGAAAAATCAATCCTGGCAAAGTTTCACCAAGTTATATTGCTCCAGGGCACTAATCCGAGGGTACAATCAAAATCCTGATTTAAAACAATACCAGTAGCAAAATATTTTCAAAAAAATTATTAAAATGTTCCTATATGAGGGTTAAAATGAAATAGGCTGACTGAATATTTTCAAAGTGCACAAATTTGCAAATGTAGATTCCAGATGTTTCAGCACAACACCAAAACATTGTTGCACAGGATTTCTTTTAAGAGCATGACAGACAGTGTACTCTGTACAACCATAAAGTCGACTCTACTCACAAGTGGAGTCGCCCTTGTATGATTATTGCAAGGTTTTTTACTGATCTTGGTATCAGTTTAGATTGTGTTTGAGAAATTAACCAATAAAAAAGGTAAAAAACACGTGGATATCACATTCCAGAACTCGTGTAAGAGATGTGAAAAACTCGTGTAAGACATGTGAATAGGACACGTGGATAACACGTGGTCATCCCGGGTGCTTTTTCAGGTGGCGCGTTGGTGCAAAAAGTCGTGAATTTCACGTGGCAAAAAGCCGTGTTTTCCATGTGTCGTGAGACGTGTTTTTCACGTGTTTTCCATAAGTCAATGTTATCAGGGAATGGGACATACGAATAAAGACTTCTAGCAAATGCTTCTTTTTACTTCAGATTTGTATGCAGCATAGCCTGCATTTGTACTGCAAAAGTATTCACTAGTCTTTATTCATATGGTCAACAAAATGTGTACATGTCCAGGTAGGCGTGCTGTCCCTGAGTGCTGGCGGTTAACGCCTGAGGCGAGGGTCCGTGGATTCGAGTCCGGTAGGAAGCTGCCTTTCACCTTAGAACCCTATCATTATTTCATGCCCTTTAATTGTATTTCCTTTGTGTGACACCTTGCTTTCCATAAAACTGTTTGGGTTCGGAGACTGGATTACTCGCAAGGTGCGTATAGTCTAGTCGGTTATGGAAATGATCGGGATACAGCGGACAAAAGCACCACTTTTTGTCTGGTGGTTTGTCTATTGGTACTCTTTAAATTTCGAGGGGGTGCCATTGAGATTTTCTTCCATTCAGGTAGAATATTGTGTTTTCATAGCAACCGCGGAGAAATCCTCGATATTTGAGAAACACTGATTATTCCTGACTATATTGACATGGTTTAAACTTGTAATCATATGTAATAATAAACCGGAAACTCAATCCACCCGTTAGTTATATCTGACGAGGTCAAGGTCACATAGTACGGTGGCTGGGAAAGGACACGCATAAATTTTTTTAGAAAAGTTTCGTAGCGTGTAAAATTATTTTTCGTCAGTTGCGTAGCATGGAAAATATACATTGTATTATTTTTCGTTTTCTCGACTTTTTACTTCCGTTTTCCCGACTTTTTACTTCCGTTATCCTGACTTTTTGCTTCCGTTATCCTGACTTTTCTTGTTTTGTGTAGCATGCAAAATTATTTTCGTTTTCCCGACTTTTGAATTTCCTGACATTTTACTAGCATGTAAATTCGTTTTCCCGACATTTTAGTAGCGTGCAATTTTTTTTCGTTTTCCCGACTTTTCATTATCCTGACTTTTTACTAGCATGTAAAATTATTTTTCGTTTTCCCGACGTTTTAGTAGCGTGCATTTTTTTTCGTTTTTCCATATAGACGGTGGAACATGCACTAAATAGGGAGTTTTCGCAAAGCCCACGAAACGCCAACGCGAACGCCAAACCCATTGTTCGATGCCACGAAGAGAGCCCCGAGAGACGTTCGCGTTGGCGTTTCGGGGGCTTTGCGAAAACTCTGTAGTACCACCGATTTTCCGTGCATACCGGACAAAGATTTCGCACTTTCCCTTGTATTATATAGATCACAAAGGCACTACAGGGAATTATTTCCGAAATGAAAGGGGAAACTCATCTTCTGAAGTGAAAATCGGCAATAATTACTAAATTATTAAAATGATAATCATTTTAATATTCTTTCTACAAATTCACACACTTCACGTGAGTTATGTATGTATTGCTGCTTGCGTTTATGTGAAAATATGTATATTCACATGAGTGCTGTATTGTTTTTGAATGCATAAATGTTTTCAACTGGTGCTTGGATAATACCATAAATTTCAACAAGAAGTGAATACTATAGAATGGTGACCGACTTTCCACTCTGGTCGTTTGCTAGACTGGTCCCCTGTCGTACCGCTCGGTTCCTCCACTACTACGACAGGCCGCGTCCGCCATGTTTGCCTGTTTTCTGACACACGTATGCAAATGGGCAATAAAGACTTGTAACGTTGCGGGAGTCTCTAAAAATTGTTGATGACTCATGGCGCGACCGTTGATGACGTTTGGCTGACCAATCACATGCCGTGTTAGGGTTCAAAATGCCTGTCGTAGTAGTGAAGCGAGAACTACGACCGGGGACCAGTCTAGTCGTTTGCATTTCTCTTGACCAGCACCGTGGCGTGGTGGTCTTTTTTCAAAGCTGGAATCTCCTGTTTTTGTTCATTCACGTCAGAAAGAAAAATACATATAATTACCACATTTTTTTCAAAAGCATCATTATCAGATTGTATTTTTGCCAGAGGCGAAATGAAATGATCACACGACTGTCGATTCAGCACGGTTGGCAGATTGTGACTAATACGGCGCGTGGCGACATGACAGTTCAACATGTTACACCCAGGCTAACACGGTGCAAGGCGACATGTCACATACTGGTTACTCCCGGGCAGCAGGATGCATCTACGGCGATGTAGACACCTTGGCTGAAGTCTATGCGACATTTGCTACCTACTGTTCTATTCCCTCTTTCATTCTCGGACTGCCTGGTAACATTTTGATCATACTCATAGCAAACAAAGATAACAACAGAAAACTTTCGGCGTCCGTCTACATGACAGCTATGGCTGTTGCAGATACAATTCTTCTTCTACTGACCACCCTATTCCTGCCTTTCTTCTACAGTCAATCGGTGGAGCATGATAGAGATATTCAATACATGTAAGTATGGGTGAACAGAGAAGTAAACATTTTAATAGAAGCTTGTTATCTGGTTTTCGTGCTATGCTGATGTCAGGTCGACCTTGCGACGGCACAAAACAGGCGGCGACTGACTTCCGGTTCACTCTGCGTCGAAGCCTTGACCGCGCGGAATCAATCAATTGCAGATATGGGGTGATACGACTGCAGCTGCGTCTCACCTGCGACGGCTGGCATCAATCGCCGACCCAGAAGATCACGAATAGCACGAGTTGAACGTGTTCAATAGGAGCTGTCAGCGAGTTGACCACTAGGTGTCACTGGGGCACAATTCAATGCATCTAGCGGACCCAGTCATTATCGATCGAGCAGCGATCATAATAGATTTCCTGTACATTTGGTCCGCTAAGACTTTGCTGCCATCTGTTAGCAATATGCGCGGCTGACTGCTCCTATTCCTTAGCCACGAGAATCATGAGCCCACTTGTAGTGGACTGACTTAGGCCATGGCTGAGTGGGCTCACCTCCCGCCAAAGTTGAAAAATTGCAAGTAGGCTAAGTTGTAGTATTTCACCTATGTTTTCAATTCTGTATGTTAACATTGAAAATATAGTAGTTTAACTTGGTTGTTGTAGCACTGAATTTCAGTGGCAACATTTTTGTGGTACGGGAAACAGAAATGGCCATATCAATGGATAGAAAGGTCACAGGGAAGTGAATGACCAATCAAAATGTTTGTCTTCAGCTACTCAACACTTCCCAATTCTATGCAACACTGGCCACTTACACGGTCAGGTGTCAGACTTTCAGCAAACACTAAAATTGGTGAGGTTTTGACATCTGTCAACCTCATTATGGATCTAATTTGCATATGACTGATACTGATCTGTTGAGTGGCTCAAGACAATCATATTGATTGGTGATTCAAATCCTTGTGACCTTTCTGTCAAGAGATGTGGCCATTTCTGTTTCCCCGACCCCAAAAATGCTTTCACGGAAATTCAGTGCTACAACCAAGTTCAACTACCCAGCGATGGCATTGAGTCCTACATTTTCATGTGAACGTACAAAATTTGAAAATTTAGGTAAAATACTAAGACAACAACATGCAATTTTGTCATTTTTTTTTGGGGGGGGGGCTGCAAGGTGAATCCACACAACCCACGGACTAACTAGAGTTACGATTCACTGCGCGCATATGCTGCCTCCTTCACGATGAGCGCACGCATTTTCACTAAAGTTGCGACCTGTCCATAATTTCTTGACTTGATACCGACTGTTCCGTTGTGGCGGACGCAATCATAGTTCAACATGACATCAGCATCGGTGACGATCAGCGCTGTGCTTAATACTTCATTGACGTCACCAATTGCTTTGGAGCGGGCCTAAAATCATCCTGATGAAATCTGTGGTTCTTAATGCTCGCTTCCTTCGTCTGTACTGCAGTTTTATGCAATAGAAGGGAGAGTGCGCCAAGAATCTCATGTATTCTCAGGAAGGCCTATTAAAAGGTGCGTACAGGTCGACATTGCGTGTTGAAGCAGCTCGGGCCAACTAGCTTTCCGGCGATGGAAGCAACTCGGAGTGACTGATCAGTTGCTGATTTAGTCGTCCTGTTAGAAAAAACAGAGGATTTTGCAGAAAAATTCCTGCAGCTCAGTCTCAGGACGTGATCTGTAAAATTACAGACTCAAAGAAATGTTAACAGAGACTTGACTGGAGGGTGACCAGATTATATTTTCATACGTTCTCAGAAAGCATCATTCTGGAGAGTCCACTTGAGTCCAACTAACACAGGAAAACATAAATCACACCACATGTAAATTTACAGATCCAGTCCTGAGACTGAGCTGCAGGAATTTTTCCTGTAAAATCCTCTGTTTTTTCTAACAGATGAGCGCGCTTGCGTCTCCGAGCAACTGCCGATCCGCTAGTTGCCGTGAGTTGTTTTGAGTAGCCCATGTTCTACTCTTCGGCGACTTGTCTCCAGTTCCACTCAGATCCGTCGACCTCCGCCTGCTGTTCCAGGTTGCCAGTTGCTCCGATTCCTCTCAGTCGCTGAAATGTCGATCCAGACTATTGTATGTACTCACCAATACGATCCTGAGCCGGCCAATACAGCAATGGTGGAGAGACTACCAGATTTCTCGTTTCTTTGATGTACTTAAACGTAATATGAAAGAGACCGCTCTTAAGCCTGGCTCAGGTCGAAAATGCGTCTCGAAGCAACTCGCGGCAAGTAGCTTTCCCGCGATGGAAGCAACTCGGAGTGACTGATCAGTTGTCAATTTTGTCGACCTGAACGCGCTTGCGTCTCCGAGCAACTGCCAGATCCGCTAGTTGCCCATGTTCTACTTTTCGGCTACTAGTTGTGTCCAGTTCCACTCAGATCCGTCGACCTACGCCTGCTTGCGACTACATGTAATTAGTTGCTTGTACGGGAATATTTCATTGAAAATCACGTGACGTATACCGAAAAAACACAATGGTGTCAGTGGAATGGCGTTTTTTATACCATCTGAAAAATGACATAACCGGAAGATGAAAAAACTTCATCAAAAATAACGTCCCTCATGAAAAAATATCTTTATTAGTACATGTCTCCGAGGCGCTGTGCATGATTGTGTCTTCCTATCAAGCAACAAAGTAAATTGGAAAGGACGCCATTTACCGCGACTGTAGGCCTACCTGATTGGGTGCCGCCGTTTTGTACAAATCACATGCTGTGGCCTTGCTACCTGTCAGCTTCTTATCGACGCGTTGTCGACATGAGCTTCGAGGTAGCTGCCAGTTGCTCCGAGTTGCTCTCAATGGCGGAAATGTCGACCTGCGCGTGGTGTTCTTTTGATCCGCGCCGGATCCGTCGAGTTGCCTCAAGATGCAATATCGACCTGAGCCAGGCTTTAGAGTCATGACTAATCATGACGATTCACTAGAATGGTTGTCTATTTCTTGGCGCAAAATCCACGCAGGTCGGTCCTAGCCCTTAATAAATGTGACACGTGTAAATGACATTACCACATGGTAATGGGTAAATTTTACACCAAAAATGTGTAAAAGTAGGCCTACCCCAAAAATGTGATAATGTCATTTACAAGTGTCACATTTTTGTAAGGGAGGATATGGCCACGATCACGCAACGTGATAAAATGGTCGCACAAGCAAAAATTATCCCATCCTTTTTATTGCTGCGAAACGCCTACCATTGATTGCGGTTGATTGAAATGTGCCCATGGAGGCGGTATTGGAACTGCGGTAATGTGCGGCCTAGGTGAGTACACCCTTAGTCAAAAGTAAATAGACAGCTACTAAATTCAATATTTCTTTTAATATTAATGAAACGCATTTTTTCTTTTTATACTCACTCATAACAACTGCTTCGGCACCTCTTTCCACCGAAATGACCCAGGTATACAGTTTAGTGACTTTTTGGTGAAAGATTGAAATTTTGTCAAAAAATGAGGTTTTTTTATTATCGCCTTCGCAAAATCGAGAACCTGAGCATTTTACAGCTCTACTGTTTCCAGACACAATGATATTTTGAAATAAAGAATTGGAGCTTCTGCAACCGAGTTATTGATGGTTTCTTACAGGCAATTTTAGGGTTTTCCAGTTGCCAGTCTGACACCACATTCATAACCAACCAGTTGTGACGCGGCAAGTTCAGGGTCACGAATAATAATCGCTATTCATACTTGGCCTATTTGACCGAGCCTTTGGAATTTCAATAAGAAATAATGTGAATAACAATAAGGCCTAAGTGGGCCCGGGATGACGTTCCGAGCTTTTGGCGATTGCTTTGTGACGGAGAACTGCTGAATATTCAACACTTGGTATGAAATACGGAAGAGCACGTGGAAGATCGAACTTGGCTAACCGAACAAAATCACTGCAAAAGTCCCTCTGTAACTTTGTCCCCTCTACAGATCCATGGGATCCGAAAGCTAGATTCTACTCAGAAACAAATGTGCTTCAAGATGGCATAGGTGCGATCACCAACAAATCCCGAATAAAAAATCACTTTTTTTGATGAAAATTCAAACTTTCACCAAAAAATCAGTTCAAAGGACAGCAAGATAATTTTGGTGTAAGAAGGTACCAAAGCAATTGTTATCAATGGAAATAAAAAGAAAAATTGTGCCTCGCTGCTGTATTAGGAAATATTGAATTTAGTAGCTGTCTATTTACTTTTGACTAAGGGTGTACATACAGTATCCACAGTGGTAGCGTCTAGTAATTCCTATTGTCTGTTGATCCCATAAAGTCGAACCCAGTCTACAGACTGCCTCTGCCCTAAATCTGCATATTTTGATGGCGCGCAGATGAGGAGAGAGGGTGACTGCGGGAAGTTCCCAGTTTCTTCATGGAACAGCAAGTATTCCAAAGGGACCCTATGTGCAGCTAGCTGTTAGGTTCATGTCGGTGCGATCACCTAATCACAGACGGCGCTACCTACGGATTTTGACTCAAATGTTGATGTTTAGCGTATTTTATTTGCAATACATGTCACAGTGTCATGCCAACCGCGATGTAATGACCACAAAAAATGCCTTTGAGGGACTGTCGGTATAGGGCCTCTTTAAAAAGCCTTTGTGTCATGGGCGATGAAAGGGGTGGAACAGTGGTGTCGCGGTGGCGCAGTGGAAACATCGGCGCCTGCCACCACTAAGGTCGCGGGTTCGATCCCCCGTCGTGCAAGTGGCTTTACGTGGTTGAGAGGGCGATCTCTCCTCGACATCGTAGGTTTCCTGCGGGGGCTCCTGTTTCCTCCTACATATCATTAATATCGTCCAGTATTGTTTGATGAGTAGCTATAATGCCCTAAGTGGGCGCTTGCACTCCTTAGATAATATTTTAACAGAACACTGTAGTAGGACATTCTTCATTTTAGCTCGTATTTCGTCGTGTGGGCAATATGCGCGGTGTTGTCGGGTTATTTTCTGACGGCCATGTCAGTTGACCGGGCCATAGCTGTCCGCTTCCCATTGGCAGCCCCGAACTACTGCACAGCCGGTCGAGCCAGGACAGTTGTTGTAGTGGGGACAGTTTTTCTGGCGTCAGCTAACAGTTATCTCGCTTATGTATACCACTATGTTAGAGATACACACACAGGTAAGTGACATAGTTGTTTGTAAGGAAATCAGATTATCTGTCCACGTGACTCAGCCCACAGCAAAGCAATAATGAGTGTTCTTACGTCATGTGTGAGGGAATATCTATCAATGTCGTGCTACGAGTGTAAAGAGAAAAGAAGGTCCGGTGTGAAAGTAACCCAGGTCCTAGTAAGTTATGTCCTAGGATTCTAACTCTTAGGAATCTAAGTCCTACGGTCCTGGACAACTAGGAACTGTAGTCCCAGGACCAAGATTCCAAGGAACCAATGTCCTAGGACTGCGCCTCCTTAGGAATACAGGTCAAACATTTAGAAAAAGTGGTCCTAGGCGGACTTCCGTTACGATAGAAATCTAAGATCCTAAGTCGTACTCAAAATTAAAGAAAACTTCAGGGTTGATACTATCAGTATACATCTGCGAATGAAAAATATGTGCAAAAGACTTTGAATTATGCACATGATGTACATAACTCAAAGTATTCTGCACATATTTTTCATTCGCAGTGAGGTGCTGCAATTTGAAAACTTGCGCCAAGCACGACCTGATGAAAATGGGGCCGTGATTTAGTCCCTGCGGGGATATAGTCATGACAAGATCACCCTCGGTAAAATGTCATGTAAAGTGCATACCGGTATAACTCCGGTTAGAGCGCACTATGGCTCTATAATTCCTCTCCGGAATCCTCGCCAGGCACATCGTTCAATTGCCCTTCAGGCGTCGATACCTGCTTTCCTCGGAATGCAAGTCCGCCTGACATGCTTTTCTAGACATACAAGTCCACAGGCCAACATTTCTCGAAATCAGAGTCCGACTTACCTACCACTAGAAATCGAAGTACAAGGGGCCTCTATCCTAACGCGACCTGACCACTCCGGGTCGCTCGAAATCCGCAAGCAAGGATAACGAGATACCTGTAGCAAACTATACGAACGAAAAGACTATACGACAGAACGAAAACTAGGCCTATGTCTATACTCTATAAGAAACTACACAGTGGAGGGTCAATCTTCATGGCTTTCTTCTTGGGAAATCGGACGTGCGGCTTGTTCCTCACAAATACGGCTCAATGAGTGCCCGGAACAAAACTTCTCCTACTATTTATAAACAATTGAAGAACTCGCGCAACGCGTGAGATGACATGACTTTGAAATTTTAATTTTTTCCAACTCCCATGATTCCCTTCTCCAATATGGCGGACTGAACATTTCCCAATATGGCGGACAGACGCTCTTCAACAGCGTTTCCGCTTGAACAATTTGCTTAATGTGCAGGTCCCCGAACCACTACTCCACGAGTGACCGGCTGACCGACGACCGAATATTTTAGCTATTTGAATGCATGTCTCCCTGATGTCCTATTAAAGAGCTATACAAATTTTATTGTGCATTTGATACATTAAGGGGAAGGACTTCGGTTCCGGCGGACTTTGATTTCTGTCACTGTTGTAAAAGAAATCTAAGTCCCCTAGTAATCAGAGTCCTATACCTTTTATATAGGATTGGTAACACAGGAACGGAAGTCCGGGTAGGCCGATGGTTCCTAAGGGATGGGGGCCCAGAGGGCCCCCAATCCTAAGGAACCAAGGTCCGTGGGACCTTGGTTCCGAGCGGACCCGCATTTCTTTTACAGGGAGACAACTGTGCGCAATTGTATGGATACATGTATGTTTGTATGATCATGGTCTCTATCCATACATCCTCGTCCCTCGTTGAACAATAAACCCGGACTCATCTCCAGAGGCTGTGATTCCTGTCACCCCGATGTGATAAAATCTAATATCGTAGGCCTACCTCAAGAGAGAATCCGTGAATATGATTGGCCGAGACGCGTCCCGTGAGCGGTGAACATTTTTCAATGTCTCCCGCTCAAGATGCAATGTCCACCGCTCACGGAAAACAAAATGGCGGACGTTTTTTCGTTTGACCGCTTCGAATATTTGAAGTCGCATATTAGGCTATCCAGCACCGATTAAATCATATTCTGGCGTCGATTGGCGTAGTATCAGCATGTTTAGCACGAATGCATGAAAAAGGTTGAGTGGAATACAGGGAATAGCATGTTCAACAGTCATAAATTCTAGGCCTACCGGTCCGCACAGCCCGTGTTGATGTCAGCGCCTGGCAACCAAGTTCAATGATCGCAGCAGCGCTAGGCACGTGGAGTGGACTGCCAAGTTTAACAGTACTGTTACGCAATGTAGGCCCAACAGAATGATACTTTGTCACATTTGGAAGAATATTGCCACCTTTCCTTTGTCATTTTACTCACTTTAGGCCTAGACAAGCACAGCTTTTTAGCAAGGAATTTTTTTTTCAAATCGTGGTTCACCATGAACTGTCGTCTTCACGCATTCCGCCGCTGCCGGGCACAGCCGCAGAGACACCGGTACGATATAGAAAATGGCACCCTTTCATGTCGGGGGACAGACCGAAATATCGTACCTCAAGTAAGTTTCCGTGAATGTGATTGGCCGAGAGCGGTCACGTGAGCGGTGGACATTTCGGCAAGTTCGCCCGGAAAATATTTCCGGTTGGAATGTTTTCCCGCAAAATGCTTCGAGACGGCTCCACGTCCGCCATTTTGTATTCTGCACATATTTTGCAATCAAAATCGTCGAAATACCAGTCAATATTGTCAGCTTTTGTGATCATCAACAGCATGGGGTAACTGTTATCATTTTCCTGAACACAATAGCCCAAACTTGTCGCACGTTAGCTCACAATTTCAAAGAAATGAGCAAGCGAACGGCGCCGATGTGGGTCCAGTGTCGTGCGTTCATCTAGGTCCGCATCGACATTACATCAGGCCTGGTGCAGCGCAATGCGGATCATTTGAGTGATGATAAACGCCACGAGAACTTCTCTCTGATGACTTTCGGTACGATATAAAAAATGGTGCCCGTTGTGTCGGGCGGTAGAGCGATGGCGCCTCGGGCAACATGGCTTTCTCGGGGTGACATTTCGCTCTACCGCCCTCCACTCCGGGCACCATTTTTATAATGTCACCCCTCGAAAAAACATTGTTGACCTCGGCGGCCTCGGTCAACAATGTTTTCTGGGGGTGACATTTCGGTCTGTCCCTCTCCATGGCGGGCGCCATTTTCTTAATGTCCCTGTCTCCCTGATGTCCCTTGCATCGTCACAGCAAGGATTATGGTCTTTCTAGAGTTCAACTGAATGGTGCCCCTAATCCGTAAGTGTGCTGTTATGGGACATCGTATCGGGGACATTAGATTCTACTACACCGGTACCAGTTCACTTCCACTTCACCAGACATCGGTGTTTGATCACATACACGAACCCTCCTTCTGTGATAACTTTAACCGTTACCAAGCTGATTGTAAATTTACGGTTTATTTGCAACCAACGATTTAGGCCTATCCATTGGTACCGAACGGTGAATCAGAATGGTAACTATGCCTCTCTTTCTTTTGCGGAATCAACAGGAGTCGAAAACCTCGTGGTCTTCATTCCAAAAGACCCAGCAGGGACTCTGTTGGCCTCAGGGTTCCAGTTAGCACAAGGAACTGTTCTTCCTTTCACTATAATCATCGTCTGCAACATCGTCATTGTCCGTGAAGTGAGGAAGGCCTCGACAACACGCAAGGGTTTGAGCAAGTGTAAAGGACCACAGAAGGAACGAAAGGATACGGCACATCTTACAAAGATGCTGATCTGTCTCAGCGCTGCCCTTCAGAATGTTCATTCTAAGTCTCCAGTTTCCACAAGTCGCTGAACTCTTTGAAAATTTCGTCGTGACGTGTAGCTTTATGCTCTATAATATGATTCTCGTGACCCTGTACACGACACACCTATTCAATTACTGTTTGAATTTTTACATGTATTGTTTGGGTGGTGGACGAAAGTATAGGAGTGACCTCAAAGAGCTGATGTCAGCGATCTGTACATACTGCAGTCAACAGACAGTGAAGAAACGTAATACATAGGTTAACTTTTCCGAACAAGGACAACGAGAGTCCAATGCTCAATCTACACGATCCAATTTTTCTGTCAAACTTTTTGATCAAACCTTTTGGTCATTTTTTTCGATTTGACTTCTCAGTCCATGTGGCGGATATTTTTCATCAGTCTTCGAATATGGCTCCCGTCGAGTCAAGATAGTTAACTGCTTTGGCCGCTGGTTCAGCTGTTGCTCCAATGGCTGCAGCTATGGCGTACCACAAGATGAAGCGTTGTCGTGGTAACAGATCAATATGGGGCAAAAATGGATACACACGAGAGAAACGGGATCGTATGCCATGCTGGTGGACGAGCTACGATAAGAAGACCCAGCTTCCTACAAGAACTACGTGAGGACGGATGAGGAGACGTTTGATCACCTTGTTGAGCTGGTGACGCCTTATGTGGCAAGGGAAGACACCAATATGCGCCAGGCATTTACTCAAGCAGAACGTCTTGTGGTTTCCCTCCGGTTCCTAGCCACCGCTGAAAGTTTCCAGAGTCAGCAGATTTCTACGCGGCTGAGCCGCTCAACCATCAGTGAAATAATACCGGAAACGTGCTGTGCAATCTACGAAACTTTAAAGACGGATTATATCAAGGTACATTCCATCCATCTCTTTCGGACATTAGATTTTCATTTTATGATGGATCACATTTTCTGGAAGTGAAATACAAACGAGCGAATTTGCGGGAACATCATTGGCCAATTTACACGATACGATTTTTGCATCCGATTGTCGGATGCGACATGTCCGACATGATCGTACGTCCAAATCAGTTCGTGTAAACTGCACACACGGCAAATTTTTGTGGCCTTTCCGACGTCGTTTGCACAAGACGGCTGTTCTAGTTTCTTCTGAAGTCGGACGAAGGACGCGCCATGAACTCGTCCAATCCGGTGGCTGCATAGGAGGTCATGTAGGCGAGCTTGACGAAGAAAGAGTCTGTCCGTATGACGGATGAATAAATCAGACCGTGTATGCATAGGGCTGTATTTTAGAACGTTCCTTAACATTAAAGGGACTAGGAATTTTTTTTCTAGTTTCGGTTATTACAAAATGCTAAATCAGCTGATAGGGCAAATGAAATGACGATATATTTCATCTTTGATGAAAATAATGACTATTCACCAGTAAGGATGAATTTGTACACCCTTAGTCAAAAATAAATGTCCAGCTAATTTTCCGTTATATCTCCATGAATATTTTTCATAGCCTCTTTTTCTTTTCATACTCATAATCTAGGGCCACTGGGACACCTTTTAAGACCATAAAACTTGAAATCATTACACAACTGTGTTTTTTGGCAAAAGTTTGAAAGGGGCTGGAAGGTGAAAAATCAAAAAGTCCAGTTCTGCGCCCGTAAGTCATACAGACTTCAAACTTGCAGGGATGATACATCATTGGGTGGTGACATCACTTTTGGGTAACATGGAATAATTGCATGGTTATAACCTAATTAAATTAAACAATGGATTTTTTAGCTGCAGAAAAATCAGTGAAAATGATGTTATATTTTGGCAAGAATTGGTAGGGAGTCGTTGGATTAAAACCCTAAAATAAAATAAAAAAGTTTTATTTTTATGAAAAAAAGGACTTTGAAGAAGACACCACTTTGGGTGTAAACCATGGATAGAAGTACCAAATATTCTTGCCACAATCAGCACACCATAACACTGACATAACACTTCCCAGCACCAAACAATGTGGGTCAGGCCTAGGAAAAGGGACAGGTCCATTCAATTGTTAGTCAATTATTTATCATGAGTCGCCTGTGACCAGAGGTGTTTACAATCAGGGCTATTTTCACCTTTTCATTCATTCATTCACTGTCAGTAAAGGCATGGAGAGTCTAAAATACTACCTCCATGGTACAAAGGGAGTTACATGGTACATGTCCTACATGAAGGCCTAAGTTCTAAAGCTAGTGCACACATGGATGGTCAATAAAGCCCTCATCCCTATTCACTGAACTCGTCATCATAAGGTCAAGTCAGAAATGGATAAGCCTGGGTCACTGGAGTGTTTTTCTATTCATTTTTGTTATGGACATTCCAACCATTACTCATATCCCCTCTTACGGGCGCACAATTGGACTTTTTGATTTTTCACCTTCCAGCCCCTTTGGCCAAAATATCATGTTTTTTTTAATACTCACTAGTTCGGATTGAAACTGGCACTGTTTTGAAGCCAATCTGTTTCTTGACACATGAAAATTTTCGGAATGCTAAAATTCTGATTTAAAGCAAAGTTACAGATGATTTTGTAAAATGGTTTTCCAAGTTCTTGCCATTCGTTCCAGGCACTCAAGGCACAGGGTTTTAGCATTACCCAGTGGTGAATATTCATTAGCCTCTCAACCTCAAAAAGAGCGACTGACATAGAGTAATAGGTCCCTTGTGAAAATATGAATCGTGTCTCTCACAATAGGCCAACTTGTTGACTGACATACCGGCCGGTGTAAGTTGCACTGGGTAATCGTGGTCAACTCCCTCCCATTGATGCAGGCCTTGTGACAGTCATAAACATCTGCGTAAGCTGTTATTGAGATCAACATAAATGTTTGAATACCCCCGGATTGAATAGGCCTTCAATGGATTTACTAAGTTAGGGCACGTGATCGGGGTATTGATAAAATGTGGCTTGGAGTCAACTGGAATTGCGGGGATTTTATTGCACAGAAAAATCATCATAAATCGTCACAAAGTTGCTCGATTTTGAATTTAAAAAAAATTGTATTGTCCAGAAACAAGTGAATATTAAAAAAACACGATATTTTGGCCAAATTTCAAACTTTTGCAAAAAACACTGTTGTGTAATGATTTCAAGTTCTATGGTCTTAAAAGATGTCCTAGTGGCCTTAGATTATGCGAATGAAAAGAAAACGTGGCTTTGAAAAATATTCATGGAGATATGACGGAAAATTAGTTGGGCATTTATTTTTGACTAAGGGTGTACACCAACAACCCCTGGTGCTATGGTTGCAATGCCTTCAAGGGCCTTGGCCGAGTACATAAAGATGATCCGGCCACCATCATCGCCATTTACTGCGTGGTTGTTTCCAAAACCGAGGGCAAATGTGCCCCTGTCCCTGTCCCTGTCCCCACTTATTTCTGGCAAGAACAACGATTTTTGACTGAGCATAATAAGCACTAATTCCATTTTTGGACAAAAATATCCCGCGTCCGATTCACATGCCGCCATTTTGGAAGCCATTTTGGAAGAGTAAGTTTTTCGCTACCCTCGATTGGTCGTGGGTTGGTCGGGCCGGGTAGATTCGACGCCATCATTGTTGCCCAGTTGGGCAACTCTGGTAGGTTTTGCATTTCGATCGTAACTCGGGTCGCCCGAGTTCAACTCGGTTACAATCGAAGTCAGCCCCGAAGATCGTCATTGAAGGGGGATTGTAAAATGACATGCCTGGTAGTCTGATTCCTAAAACCACATGGACAAGAGGGACGAGTTGTATTTGAAAAGTTATGTGAAAGTAAATTTTACCAATGCCATAGGCAATTTCGATTTTACCACAGAAAAGGGAAATATTTGCTCAAAAGCGCAGGTCAGTATTACCTATCCGTGGGTATTCTCAGGCACCTTCCTTACTATAGGGGGTAATGTTTACCTGGAACCGTGGGTAAAACTGGGGACAAGCTTACTACCAATTTACCTACGGGAATATAGGTAGTAAGCTTGTCCCCAGTTTTACCCACGGTTGCAGGTAAACATTACCTGCAATAATAAGGAAGGCGCCTGAGAATACCCACGGATAGGTAATATTGACCGGCGCTTTTGAGCAAATATTACCCATTGGTAAAATTTACCCGCGGGGACTATTCCATTTTTTACAGTGTACGCAGAGCCCAAAACTACTGATGTCATTGGGTGGAAATCTTTCTAGAAGAAAAAAAGACACCAAGATATCCCGATTCGGTCCAGTGGTTCGAGCTGCAGACCCTATTTTGTAAAGCAAGGTCGAGGCCCCTGGTGAATTGCTCCATACAGAACAATCAAGAGTGTACACAACAGCGTAGCCTTGCAACTGACAAAAGAATTATCTTATGGAAAGGTCAAACAAAAAATGAAGTGCAGGTACATGTAGAACATGAAAATCAAAGTTGAGCATTGTTGTATAACAACTAATCCCCNTCCACCCGTATTTTACCGGATTCCGGAATCGCATTTTTTTACAATGATTTTTAAATTGAGTGATATGGTCCAAATACCAAAGCTATCAATGCGAAAATTTCACACGTTCAACAAAACATCTTTAAATGATACGGTACCAAATTTCATTGAATTATAATGGACAGTTGTCGAGAAATCGAGATTTGAAGTTCGGTGCGTTTTTTTTGGCCCACCCGATATCTCCATGAATATTTTTCATAGCCACTTTTTCTTTTCATACTCATAATCTAGGGCCACTGGGACACCTTTTAAGACCATAAAACTTGAAATCATTACACAACTGTGTTTTTTGGCAAAAGTTTGAAAGGGGCTGGAAGGTGAAAAATCAAAAAGTCCAGTTCTGCACCCGTAAGTCATACAGACTTCAAACTTGCAGGGATGATACATCACTTTTGGGTAACATGGAATAATTGCATGGTTATAACCTAATTAAATTAAACAATGGATTTTTTAGCTGCAGAAAAATCAGTGAAAATGATGTTATATTTTGGCAAGAATTGGTAGGGAGTCGTTGGATTAAAACCCTAAAATAAAATAAAAAAGTTTTATTTTTATCAAAAAAAGCACTTTGAAGAAGACACCACTTTGGGTGTAAACCATGGATAGAAGTACCAAATATTCTTGCCACAATCAGCACACCATAACACTGACATAACACTTCACAGCACCAAACAATGTGGGTCAGGCCTAGGAAAAGGGACAGGTCCATTCAATTGTTAGTCAATTATTTATCATGAGTCGCCTGTGACCAGAGGTGTTTACAATCAGGGCTATTGTCACCTTTTCATTCATTCATTCACTGTCAGTAAAGGCATGGAGAGTGTAAAATACTACCTCCATGGTACAAAGGGAGTTACATGGTACATGTCCTACATGAAGGCCTAAGTTCTAAAGCTAGTGCACACATGGATGGTCAATAAAACCCTCATCCCTATTCACTGAACTCGTCATCATAAGGTCAAGTCAGAAATGGATAAGCCTGGGTCACTGGAGTGTTTTTCTATTCATTTTTGTTATGGACATTCCAACCATTACTCATATCCCCTCTTACGGGCGCACAATTGGACTTCTTGATTTTTCGCCTTCCAGTCCCTTTGGCCAAAATATCATGTTTTTTTTTTAATACTCACTAATTCGGATTGAAACTGGCACTGTTTTGAAGCCAATCTGTTTCTTGACACATGAAAATTTTCGGAATGCTAAAATTCTCATTTAAAGCAAAGTTACAGATGATTTTGTAAAATGGTTTTCCCAGTTCTTGCCATTCGTTCCAGGCACTCAAGGCACAGGGTTTTAGCATTCCCCAGTGGTGAATATTCATTAGCCTCTCAACCTCAAAAAGAGCGACTGACATAGAGTAATAGGTCCCTTGTGAAATTATGAATCGTGTCTCTCACAATAGGCCAACTTGTTGACTGACATACCGGCCGGTGTAAGTTGCACTGGGTAATCGTGGTCAACTCCCTCCCATTGATGCAGGCCTTGTGACAGTCGTAAGCCCTTTTTACACGGTGCTGGTTCGAGGAAACCTACCTCCACCCTCCTCGGGCGGGTTCGGTTCAGGATGGATTGATCGCTTTTACACGGTGCGGGTTAGCGAACCCGCCTCGATCTAGTTCGAGGTCAGTTCGTTCAAATGCGTGCCACCAGATGGCGTGTATCAACATTTACAGTTATCGCAAGTAAGAAACATATGTAGCGTGCTCAAACCCGCACGAGGCCGGTGGAGGTCAGTTCGCTTTTACACGGGAAAATAACTGACCTGCACCTACCTCCACCTTCGCGAGACTCACGCAGCGAACTGAACTGGCCCGAGGAAGGTGGAGGTCAGTTGTTTCGCTTTTACACGGGGAAAAATAACCGAACCCTCCTCGAACTAGTCTCGATCCGGAACGCACCGGCACCGTGTAAAAAGGGCTATAAACATCTGCGTAAGCTGTTATTGAGATCAACATAAATGTTTGAATACCCCCGGTTTGAATAGGCCTTCAATGGACTTACTAAGTTAAGGCACGTGATCGGGGTATTGATAAAATGTGGCTTGGAGTCAACTGGAATTGCGGAGATTTTATTGCACAGAAAAATCATCATCAATCGTCACAAAGTTGCTCAATTTTGAATTTTAAAAAAATTGTATTGTCCAGAAACAAGTGAATATTTAAAAAAAACTTTCCAAATTTCAAACTTTTGCAAAAAACACTGTTGTGTAATGATTTCAAGTTCTATGGTCTTAAAAGATGTCCTAGTGGCCTTAGATTATGCGTATGAAAAGAAAACGTGGCTTTGAAAAATATTCATGGAGATATGACGGAAAATTAGTTGGGCATTTATTTTTGACTAAGGGTGTACACCAACATCCCCTGGTGCTATGGTTGCAATGCCTTCAAGGGCCTTGGCCGAGTACATAAAGATGATCAGGCCACCATCATCGCCATTTACTGCGTGGTTGTTTCCAAAACCGAGGGCAAATGTGCCCCTGTCCCTGTCCCCACTTATTTCTGGCAAGAACAACGATTTTTGACTGAGCATAATAAGCATTAATTCCATTTTTGGACAAAAATATCCCGCGTCCGATTCACATGCCGCCATTTTGGAAGCCATTTTGGAAGAGTAAGTTTTTCGCTACCCTCGATTGGTCGTGGGTCGGTCGGGCCGGGTAGATTCGACGCCATCATTGTTGCAAAGTTGGGCAACTCTGGTAGGTTTTGCATTTCGATCGTAACTCGGGTCGCCCGAGTTCAACTCGGGTTACAGTCGAAGTCAGCCCCGAAGATCGTCATTGAAGGGGGATTGTAAAATGACATGCCTGGTAGTCTGATTCCTAAAACCACATGGACAAGAGGGACGAGTTGTATTTGAAAAGTTATGTGAAAACAAGTGACTATTAAAGATTAAGTCACATCTAGTCATATTTAATGCTATTTCACCAGGACGAGCGAGATTCAACCGTACAGTCGACAGCTCATTCTTCCTGCCACTAAGGTATACAGGGTGGTAAAAAAAAACGGACAAGCGTACTTCCACTACGCAGAGCCCAAAACTACTGATGTCATTGGATGGAAAATCTTTCTAGAAGAAAAAAAGACACCAAGATATCCCGATTCGGTCCAGTGGTTCGAGCTGCAGACCCTATTTTGTAAAGCAAGGTCGAGGCCCTTGGTGAATTGCTCCATACAGAACAATCAAGAGTGTACACAACAGCGTAGCCTTGCAACTGACAAAAGAATAATCTTATGGAAAGGTCAAACAAAAAATGAAGTGCAGGTACATGTAGAACATGAAAATCAAAGTTGAGCATTGTTGTATAACAACTAATCCCCTTTATCAATCATGCTGAATTCGCAGTTCACCGCCAAGTTAGTAATTAAGGACCACTGACTTTGCTTCACAAAAATGGCTCTGGAGGTAAAACTACTGGACCGAATCGAGGTATCTTGGTCTTATTTTTCTTCTAGAAAGATTCTCTATCCATTCATACCAGTGGTTTGGGACTGAGGGTGGTGGAAGTATGCGTGTCCATTTTTTTGGACCACCCTGTATAAGATTATATTTAATAGGGTTCCCAGACTATCGGCCAGTTACATTATGAGGTAACGAATCCCATAACTGTAGGGAACTTGGAATAGTAGATTTTAGGAGGCCTCTTGATAAGCCCAATGGGAAATGATAAATTCTGTTGCTGCGAAGTCGACGGTCGGGATTAGGATTGATGTAAGAATTGATGACATCCTGAAGATAGGTTGGCACTCCGTGATTAACAGAATCGTACACAAGTGTCGCTTTTTGTTATAGTTATATGAACCACATGCGATTACCAGGTGGGCTTGTTTACAAACATCACAATGTCTTTAAACCTAATCCATCCCTTCATTGACAAGCCACAAAGCACGCAATTGAATGTACAAAATATCTAACCACCTTTGAATGAGACTGAATGAAAGCCACTGCCTCCAACAGACACACTCCCAACAGACATCAATAGGAACAGACTACTGCATGATCAGTCTCCCGACCCCCCCCCCCCCNCGACTAATGTATAGTACACGGCGACTCCTTGACAACGACTACCGCTCATTTTATGCACCATGAATAAACTTTTTTCAACCCTCCCCCCCCCCTTCACAACCATGTCCCGCCCGTCGATGTTATCGCAATCATATTTGATGTGGCGCCCCACATTCCATTTCAGGAAGGTTTTCTTCTGTACAAAACTCATGTGCTCTGCCGCTGTCAAACCATGTTTAATGAAAAGATCGATAGATGACTGTGCTAATTTGTAAGCTTACCTGTGATTGGCTGCATCAGTGCAAGTCGAGTCGTCCGACCAGTGAAAACACGCATCTTATACGCGCTAAAATTGTGCCAGGCAGTGCTTGCAAACGCCACTATGGGCGCGCGATTCTCATGATCTTGGGGCGGTTTTTGAAGGTGCGTTTTTGGGAAATGGAAGGCGCGCTATTATTCGCTCGCTAGCGCTATGGTGCGCGGGAGTGATCGCTCGCCTTAAAAATGAGTGACTGAAAAGTGTCCCCAAATCACATTGCTACACAGAATAGTTGAAATTATAGGGTATATTATGAAAGGCTTCGATGAGTAGAACACAATGATCTAAAAAATTGAATGAAATCATGCAACTAAAAAAGCAAAAAAATGAAAAACATACCTTTACAAAATTCCTTCTGTCAAATGCGGCTTTCGGAATTTTTCAACGCTGATACCATTAGATAGACAGGAAAAACTGCTACTATATAATATTATGTTGCGACCAACTTTCTGCATCCCATTGTTTTGAGATGTTCAAGAAAAACTGCTGTCCATTTACTTTTTTCCATGAGTGTACATGAGGGTCATAGGTCTCCACAGACCAAGTTTCATGGAAATCCGAGTGTGCATCCTGCCTCCAGGGAACCAAAACTGGAAAGAGATTTCTAGTGCGATTCAACCTGAACCGTTGGTAGGAGCCTCACCAAATTTTTAACGTAGGTACGTCTAATGAGGTTACATGATACATAATAAGGTCAAGGTCACAGAGGTCAAAGTTCAAACTTTTGCCATTAGGTGGCACGTTTCGTAGCTAGAGGGAGTGTTGGCCTGAAATTTGGTACGTATATTTTCCTGGGTCAGATGACCGATGACACCAAGTTTCAGCCCAACTCAATTCTTGGCATGGCCACTAGGTGGCTAAAACCAAAAACACAATTGTCATCTGTTCTTTTTCTGGTACATTCACCCACAGGCGAGCAGATGGTCCATTGACCATTTCATTTTGAATTTTTAAAAAATATTGAATTGAGAACCGAGCGCCAAATTCGGCATTATTGGTTCTATAGACAATATTGGGCGATTTAATGTAATGCAGGAGAAAACCGGAGTGCCCGGAGAAAACCTGCGCTGTCAGAGAGAGTCGCCCTCTCTATCAAATGAGACACCGACCCACCGGGAATCGAACCCGCGGCCTCAGTGGTGACAGGCGCCGATGTTTCCATTGCGCCACTCTGACAGCCCATTTTGTATTGTAGCTATTATAATAAGAAGGAACACACGCCATCTTGGGGTCCTGTTCCCGTGCCCTTATTCTCTTCAGGTCCTCAAACGGTTGCTTCTGGTCTTCAACGGGGAGCAAAATAAATTATTTAATGTTCGCCTAAACTTCGTCCCCGTTAAAACATATATGTAGAAATTGACGAAATTGTTAAGAGTGCTTAAAAAAGGGTGACTTTTATAGTATACATGCTGTTTCGTTGAGAAATATACCCATCGAATACTTTAAGTATGCCTGCGATTGCGTATGGAATCTCAAGTACTAAGAAGATGATGACCACTGCTAAAACTCTGACGGTTGTCGCTTTCATGTTTTCATCTGCTTTTCCTCCACTTGTCGTCTGCCTCATTGCGTATGATTGTTTCAAGGCTGCCAGCAGACGATAGGTGAAGAACACAAGACAAAATGTGGGGACGACAAATGTCGTAACGTTGTAAAAAACAAGACCAGTGACGTTGATATATATGTTGTCTTGGAATGGGTAGAGGTAATCAGCATCCCACTTTACGACATAGGAATCTGTGCAGTGATCATAAAACCAATACGCCTTACCGAAGTATAACATAACTACCACTAATGCTCGCGATATAAATGCGAATATACCATCAGCTATTCCCAATTGATGAGCATTCCTGATTGTACAAATCGTAGCTGCTTTTAGCGGTTTGCACACAGCAATGAACCGCTCGGCCGCCACTGTAACTGTGACGTACGTGGAGAAAATCTTTGCTATCCCGAGGGCTGCCCACATATAACCAAAGGCCATGTTAATAAAATAACGGTACCAATACAGCGCTGGCATGAAAACTGAGAGGGTCCGTAGACCTGTATTAAAAATGTGACCAATGAGCAAAAGACTGTCAGCAATGGCGAGGTACCGAAGCAGGACTGACNGACTGACCAGTCATGAATACCTCACTGACATGCGCCGCCTGCCCCTGTTTTCATGGTTGTGTACGAAGACGTCATCGCGAATAACACACCAGTCTTGTGCATGCATAATAGGCTACTGAATTTTCATTACTGGCTGATAAAAATAATGCCTTTAATTTGCTCGGGAAGAGAGGCTAGGCTACTCTCCATGCACACCGATATTATGCCCAACAAGATCATTCTAGGCTGCTGAAGCCTTGTGAATCAAACATAGAAGACAAAGACATTGTTATATGAAAATTCGAAGTTTGTTAGCTACATGTAAACGAACATTCGATGTGACCCGACAACACACGGGGATGAGAGCTTCTCAATCACTCAAGACTCAGCTCCTAATTTCCTGTCGGAGAAGAGGTTTCCATTTCAGGCGGCGTATGTCAATGAGGTATTTATGACTGTTCAGTCCATGGTTTCCACAGTCCAGTAGTCCAGAGTCCATTGATCGATAGTCCATGTTTTTCGAACACCCCTTCTCGGCGTTCTTCGACTAGACCCCAACGAAGCCAGAGGAAGACAGGAAAGCCGTCAATGATCTCCTTGAAAACGGGTATTGGTAAACAGAGAAATCAAGAAATGAAGAAATCGAGAACTCTCAAGATCGACTAGTTGGACCTATGCCTTTCTGCATGTATTCAATATTGGCAGTTATTTCCGCAAATAAAGACAAGCATGGTAGGGACATCGTGCAGCACATCACCTGCATCAGAAAAACCTGGATTGATGATATGTTTTGTATCATACAGCACAGACAGGACATGACCCCCCGGACATTCCGGACCACAAACGAGACAATTGTGTCTAAGTTCCTTGTCTAAGGACCTTGTCTAAGGACCTTGGAGCTGTGAGCCTTGTGGCGCAGTGCAGGGTCCTGGCTTCGATCCTTCGCTCATTTGTGGTCAATAGTGGTAGTCCAAGTCAAAAGGTACCACGAGGTGCCGTGAGGTTGATATTCAGCGTAAATCATGAAATGAAGGACAGCGCCTAAGTCCTTGAGAATTTACTATGGGTCCCTTTTGAAAAGTTGTAGTGATTGGTCTTATCTCCCTCTTCCCAAATTATGGTAGGTACAGCGTTAATTTTCAGCCCCTTCCGGCAATAATCCCACTACATGGTTGCTTACCTGAAGTTTCTTGAATTAGACCTACACTCTCTAAGTCCTTGAGAATTTACTATGGGTCCCTTTTGAAAAGTTGTAGGGAATGGTCTTGTCTCCTTATTCCCAAATTATAGGAGGTATAGCGTTAATTTTCAGCCCTTTCGTGCAATGATCCTACTGCATGTCTGTTTGCAGGAAGTGCCCAAGACGTCAAAGTTGCCATGCGATGTCCCTAATATGCTTTTGTTTATTTGCGGAAATACATGCCCATACACAAATGCGACCTGAATTGATGTAGGAAGGCATAGGTTTAACTAATCGATGTTTAACTAATCATATCATAAAATATATAAAACAAGTAGAATTAGAAATATCTTTTACAAACAAAACTGTTGACACCTTTTCTGAAAAGTGGGACCCAATCTTAGAATTTCTTTGAAAATCGATGTAATCAATTATAGAGTGATGAAAAAGGTCCTATTTCCAAGATGGCCGCCAATATGGCCGCCAGTTGCCATAAAATGGCCATAACTCGAGAACCATTCATCATAGAGTGATGGTTATGGTGTCCACCCCTCGGTTTTAGGGGTCAAGGAATCTACTGGGATAGGTTACATAACTCTCCTTTCACCAGGGGGTGATAAATATCCAAGATGGCCGCCAAGATGGCCGCCAATTATCATAAAATGCCCATAACTCGAGAACCGTTCGTCATACAGTGATGGTTTAGGTGCCGATCCCTAGGTTTTAGGGGTCAAGGAATCCATTGGGATATGTGTCATTACTCTCCCTTCACCAGGGGTGATAAATATCCAAGATGGCCACCAATATGGCTGCCAATTATCAGAAAATGGCCATATCTCGAGAACCGTTCGTCATACAGTGATGGTTTTGGTGCCGATCCCTAGGTTTTAGGGGTCAAGGAATCCATTGGGATATGTGTCATTAGTCTCCCTTCAGCAGGGGTGATAAATATCCAATATGGCCGCCAATATGGCTGCCAATTATCATAAAATGCCCATATCTCGAGAACCGTTCGTCATATACAGTGATGGTTTAGGTGCCGATCCCTAGGTTTTAGGGGTCAAGGAATCCATTGGGATATCTGTCATTAGTCTCCCTTCACCTGGGGTATAGAAATCCAAGATGGCCGTCAATATGGCCGCCACAGTTGCCATAATGGCCATAACTCGAGAATCATTCATCACAGAGTGATGGTTTTGGTGTTCACCAGTAGGTTTTACAGGTCAAGGAATCTGCTGCGATTCCATTATACATCATATTAGGTTTAGAACTTTCTTTGTGGCATTGTTGATATGTTATGAGCAAAAGTACATTTTTCAAGATGGACGACTGGTGGCCATATTTGAAGAGCAACCGAGCCAAAATTTGGCAAACGTATAGAAGATTTCCACATTCATATTCGTACCAAGTTACAGCATTCTAGTTGCTGTTCTTCATTGGCTAAAGTTCCATTTTCAAGATAGCGGACTGGCCACCATATTAAGTCGAAAAGGGTCAAAATTTGATGTACAGTCACTGACATAAATTTATCTACACCTGATACCTTGAATATTTCAAATACTATTGGGCCAATTTTAACACGGTTTGTTCCACATGGAAGTACATCTACTTGGTCATATTTTTACATCAATATTTTGGATATTTGGAAATGTCGTAATTATGTAATAGCTCATCAGAAAAAAATCTTAAAAATCAACATTTTTATTATGTAACTTTTATGTGATTTTATTGCAGTTTTGATAGATGGAGCTTTCTAAGGATTTGGGGCTTTGTTTCATACAAATATGCCGAGTGGTTGGTAAGATATTTGAGATTATCAAACTTTTAATAATTGATCGATGAGATTGTCATGCTTTGCAGGAAATGTTGATGCCATTAGATAAAGCCAATCTCAGAATATGGGTTTACAAAATTTTGGAACATTTTGCGTTAACTGGCAGAAATATTGCACATTTTTCAGTCTCAGAATGCTTAACTTGAAAAACTTCTAACCAGTTTACGCTAATGGTTCAAAAACTTCATACTTCTACGTGTTTAGGTGAGCTATGTCAACTGATATCACAATTTTGTGTAAAATAGGAAATTTTCAAATTATCGAAATTTTGATAATCTCAAATATTTCCGCAACCGCTCAACAGATATGGAAGCAACAAAGCATTAAATCCTTAGAAATGTTCACTCTGTCATAACTGCAACAAAATTCACAGTGTAGTNGATGAAATTGGCAATGTGCCAAAAAGTTAGCTGAGCTATGTAAATATATGAATAATCGTTTGAATCAAATAAATATCACTTCTAATTATGAAATAATCGGCATTTAACAAAATTCATTGAAATCGTTGTCCGTTGCCATGGAAACGCGAATTTCTCAAAACGCTCAAGGGTGCCAAAGTGGCACTCAACGAATTCCGATCCCACACCCTCCAAATATATGAAAACTGGAAAAAAAAATGCTGTTATTCAAAAAGAAACACTTTTCGGCTCTGCGTCCGGACTAAAATATATGGTACAAATCAATCAGCACTTAGAACAACATGCCTACACAAACAATTGGTTGACTCTATTCAATCCCAGACTTCCCTTGACTGGCACTCCGGACAGGTCGGAAGGAAGGAGGAGGATTACCGCCCTGTCTCCGCTATTTCGACGATTATACTCCACCGAGTCTCACAGCTAACTGTGGGCAAGTAGTAGTTGTAAATGTCGATAAAGTTCAATTATAAGTCGATTTATACCATGAAGTTAAAAGCTTGGTCCACAACGAACGTAGGACGATAGCAACAAGGTGCAAAACAAACGGTAACTCACGGTGACGAAGGTTATATACGATTCTTGCACGTGTCGATGACTGGAAGCCGGCAATCGATGATGATGATGACGTGTCGAATACGCTGCTTGGTTGAAGATTTCACCTTCTAGACGAACATCGTTGAAGCTTGGACGGTTATACTGGGACGGATATACGATATGACGATATGCTGCTGAAGATATATGGTTGTCGGTATACTGACGAAGATATATACTGGTGAAGATATACGGTTCGGAGATATACAGGTGTTGACTATAATATCGACGATATACTGGTGATGAAGATACTGGACTATACTGGACTGGTGCGTGCAGCTAACGTAGAACTCCAACAGTGAACTTCAACGGTGACGATACGATAAACTGTGGCTCTAAACCTTGGCTTGTAACTTGACGTAGTCTATAACTCTAAACTTTGACGTAGTCCAGGGGAAACAGATCCTCCTTGACTTGCAGTTCCACTTTAAACCGCCCAGACAGACATTGCACGCCAATAGGAGCAGTCAGCCGCGCATATTGCTAACAGATGGCAGCACAGTCTTAGCGGACCAAATGTACAGGAAATCTATTATGATCGCTGCTCGATCGATAATGACTGGGTCCGCTAGATGCATTGAATTGGGCCCTAGTGACACCTAGTGGTCAACTCGCTGACAGCTCCTATTAAACTATTCATACAACACACACAGCAACAAATGACTGACTGTGCGAGCAGCCCAGGCCTACACCACTGAAGGGCGGCCATTAGAAACTGCACTTCCCGCAGTGTAAAAGGGCTGACAAATTGCTCAATGCGACTGACCACTAGGCTACTGTACGGCTTCGAGGAGGAAGGAAATATAATAATCTTCTACTTCTATGGCTATACGATACGATGCTTGACGAACGGTTAAACCTTCCTCAGGCCTGTCACCTTATTCGAACTTGCCGCCATATCGTATCTCCGGGTTGATCACGTGAACAGGCAATGGCGGATGACGACCAGGCATAACATCAAACGTTGAAATAATTCGAAAAAACGGCCTTACTAATGACTTTCTGCTGTTGACTTTTCCCTCTTTCGTATCCTAATGGCAGCTGCATGATTTAGCGAATCTTCTACGGCTTCGGCAAGTAATCTGTGCGTTGAAACGTTGATGTTGATACCAAGGAGCAGTCGACGATCAAAATCACGGAACTTCAGGTGATCTTTAATCTTGACGGGACGGTGGCCAGTCGCAATGAGAGCGAGTCTACTCCTCGCAGAAACGATTATACACTATGTTACATAACTAAACTGGTCACAAGATACGTTTCGACAATGTCGCGCACATGACTTTTTACATCACTACTCTTACGATGATGGCATGTGACTCGTGGCGGAATGCGAAACTACTGCCTTTCTACGGTGGCCTGGAAGGGCGCATTAACAATGTCATTCAGTAACATCACATACCGAATACCACAGGAAGAAGCAAAGTAACAGGAGCCCTGACAGTCGAGTGGTTATCACGTCCACTCAGCAAGCGGCAGGTTCCGTGTTCGAATCCAGCCCGGGCCATTTGGGATTTCATTCCGGGCTCGTCACGTCTCGTCACGTCCTCCGTACTTACCAGGGTCAATAACGATTTGACGTCTGCGCTGGCGGGTGAATGACATACAAGTACAAATCTTTCATAGTAACAGAAAAATTCCTTTCATAGTTCTAATAATCCAGTTTAATAGTACACGAACGTTTTTAGTAGCATCACGCTGACCCTCATCAGGTGAACCTAAAATAACATACATACATGTACAGTGGAACCTCGATAAGTGACCACCCACGGGACTGGAGCAAGTTCCTGAAGTGGAACGTCTGATCTAGATCATTATAAACATCGTCATTCAAAATGCACCATCTATGTGGACCAGTTTACGGTCACTCGTCCACTTAGGAGGTGAATTTTGGTCTTTGGGACTGCCAATTTGAGTGATCCCGCTCCGGATACCGAGGTGGTCCTGTTACCGAGGTCATGTTAATGGAACTTAATGATAAATAATCGGGACAGGCCTAAGGTGGTCCACTAAAGTGAGGTGGTCCCGTTAACGAGGTAGTCCCCAACCGAGGTTCCACTCTACATAAGTCCCATGACTACTGACCAAATCATACGTGTGTTGTCGATTGAACAACCACACCACTGGCCTATATACTAAAGTAATAAAATGGAACACACAAATCTGATCACTCTCAAAACATCACAAAATTCCCAGAAAGAATCCTGGCCGCGAGAGTTTTTTCCCAGGATAGTTGGTGAATCAACCAATCAGAAGTCATTTTCCAAATATGGCACATTCCAAATATGGCACGCATTCCAAATATGGCGCATTCAACTTAAAATATTTTCAACATGTCGAAAATTATTTTGTGACAAAAATCACGTTGCGTGACGGTCAAAAATTATAAAACAGACTGATTTAGACGGAAAAGTGACAAAAATTCTTAGAAGATGAAGTAAAAAAGGATAAAATGGCGTATTGGCAAACAGTGCATAGTGACCGCTAGGCAGATTCGAACCTGTGTATACCTACATGCCAGCTAACTAAACCTAAATAGTCCTACACTCTAACCACTACGCTACGGGGGCTCACGCTCTGCCTTGGAAGTTTTCTTTGGGTGATTCGGAAAACCTGTTTAATGTCTATTGTATACGCCATTTACTGAGGCTTATTAGAGAGGTTAAGAAGTCCTACGATAAACGCTAACGCTAACTTTATTGGCGTCAGCATGTTGCCACCTGGCAAAGTCAATAACGCTCACCGCTAAATTCTCCACCGCGCAAAATCCTTTATGCCCAAGAGGTATTCGGCGTCTTCATTAGCCCTTGTTACACTACATAAAAAACCCGTGTCGAACCCGGGTTTTTTCTGGTCACACCTGTTAAAAACGCGGTGTAATAATCCCCTCCGAGCTGGAACGGTTTTTGGAGGGTTTAATTTACGTCCCCGTCACAAAATTTGAGTAGTGTTGACAGGCACCGGGCCTCAGGAGGGATTTTTCACAGCCGGGCTACACCCGGGTGTCAGAAAACCCGGGTATTTCAATGTCGTGTAACCACGGCTATAATAGTCTGTATGTAATAGACCATTATGAACACACCGAATTATGCCTCTTGGGTAATAGTTTGATGGTCAGTTTCGAAGCGGTTCATTCCCCAATTGACCACAGAACAGAGCAGAAGGCAGGTATTGGAATGCCTATAAATAGATATGGCCAAAAGACCAGGATGTCCCCCACGTGGTATGCCAGTATTCCCCCACGTAACTGAGCCTCGCCACCTGATTACCGTGTTGTAAGCGCATAACGCATTGCGTTGACGCAGAAACAGGCCTTTTATCGTGTACGCCCGCTAAGTGCGAGTAAACGTTATTGGACTGATATACAGGATGGTCCAAAAGGTTCCTATTACATGTACCCTCCTCGGAAATATTGTTCTTGGGTGACTTGTTTGAGGAGATTGTATTGTCCACAAGAGATCCATTTTTGCACCTCAGAATTGGAGGAAAGAGCAGCGCATCTCTAAGTCGTACAACTACTGCTTCCCTCTCGAAACGAAACTCGCGACGCGGTTGCGCCGTGCGGTGATGATTAGCGGAAGTGACATCATTCATGTCATTAAAATTGTGCCAGATGTGGCAGCGATTCGACGCGGAAAAATACTGCAGGAGCGATTGGGGGCGGTGGAAATCGCTCGTTGCGTCCTAGAAATTCTTACCGCGTCCCGTCGCACCGCAAGTGTGTAAAGCTATAGGCTTTACAGTGGAAACAATCAGGCGCGGAAAAATTCGCATCACACCGCGCCTGTAGAGTGAACAAGGCTTAAGAGGGCATTTCTGGCACAATTTGCATTATGCCAGTTTCGAAAATCATGACCACCGCGTCGCGCCGCGCCGCG
>NMRB01001436.1:162179-184711 GCA_002633025.1 Notospermus geniculatus
CCGTAAAATGCTGGAGTCAATACACTTGCGATTGCTTACCATGCACTGTTGCCTGTAGGCTTCCTCTCGTTCCCTGTCTCCTGAAACCTTTTCAGCAAGGACCACATTTACCGGAGGTTCATCGTCGTCATTCGCCAAATTACGCTTACTACCGGCTGCATACGGACCAGGTGTTCTGGTTTTTGCTTTTGGTTTCTGAAATGATAATATAACTCATCTAACATCTTTCACGTTTCAGATGCTGGAGGTTTATAGACATCAATGATGACATCAGACGTCCGAGGAAATTGGATATCATTGTGATGGAGAAAGCACCGTTTTACCGTTTACATGATTGTAATATGAACAGGCTTCTCGTACCGACAGTGTTTTGGTAATAAGCAGACGATCCAATACGTTTCGGAGGTTGCCGTTAGGATCAATAATGCCGTTTTGTATTGCTCTGCCAATGGGTAAAAATGTATCGTTATCGAACAGGCCTCAGTAAAATGGACGCCGAATACTCTAAACGAGCGAGAAACCTGTATATCTGGATATACAATGTAACTTATGCTAAAAAATCTTTGTTTTCATTATGCCGACTGTATGCAGGTAAATTCGATGTATATTTCGATTTGGAATAGATAATTGAAATCGAACTTACTTGTGCGACTTGGTTATTTTTGAACTGGCAGCCAGCAGGCTTGCAGTTGGTACATGGCTTGTTCATCCGCCCGCATTGACATTTTTTGCATATATTTTTGCCGGAACATGCACAGCACCGATCCTGAAACGTAACAGATTGGCAAGTTACAGATACTTTGACTCGTCTAATATCTGATATTATGATCTCCATCCAGACAACCTCAGTAATAGGCTGTAGACTGAACCCAGGAAAATGTTTTCCATAAGCGCACTCTTCATGAAGAGTGCACTTATGGAAAACATTTTGCTGGGTTACACTGTATATAGACTTGGGACAAAACCGAAAATAAATGCAAAAAGTTGGTAAAAAAAATTCACCCAACCCTGGTCTCGAACCTGCGCCCGCCGGATTGGCGTTACAGTAGCAGAAATAGCCAGACGCCCTAACCGACTGCGCCATCAGGCCACTTCTGTCGAGCACAATGTGCCCGAGAATAAAGGCCTACATGGAGATATGGGAATTACATTGCATGCCGGGATAGCATGCTGCCTATCCACGTACGAAGGAAACCAAGATGGCGAAAGGGCGTTGTTTGTGCCGGTCGAAGCAGCATTGGAAAAATGGATTTTACTGGAATTTTTCGGCATATGTCCTCTGAATTTCTTAGGGTAGGTTTGATAATTTCCCGTTTTACGACTTCGTTCGGTTTGTGAGTGTTTTTTGGGGTTTGGGATGGCTGCAGGCTCTTTGTTTACCGACATTGCAAGCCCACGTAGGCCTAGGCCTGTATGTATTGTTGACCATTCATTGTACTGACCTATAATTAATGCAGTTGCCATTATTGTATGCGGAGATCCTCGCACTTCGGCTGCTCGCGGTTGAATGACAGCGCCATCTAGTCTTGGTCGGGGGAATATCGACGTTTGTATTTCACCTACCTGCCGCGCTGAGGCGTGGCAGGTATTTTTTTTGTCAACTTGCGCGGTGGTGTAATGAATCTAGTTCAGCTTTAAGTACAAAACAAAACCGAAAATCGAATGAAAAGCGGGCAATTCCACCCGAGTCGATCAATAAGTTATTGTTATGGGCTGCCGAACAGAGACCGCCGCTAGTCCTGTGCCGATTTGCCGGTATCCCTTCACCTTAACTCTCGTGTTTTGTTTCGTAAAACGATTCAGGTGACAGAGGTCATGCAGAGAGGGCTGACAACTGGCAGATCGTCTACATGTATATCGGCTCGATTAAAATAAAGGTGTTCCACAGGGATCAGTACTTGGTCCCAAGTTGTTATTCATTAACGATTCACAGAATTTCAGCCCTTCACGTGACCTTATCGTCCAATGGTCACAATAGCCTTTTTTACACGGTGCTGGTTCGAGGAAACCTACCTCCACGACGGACGCCGGCCCACGACAAGAGCTCACCACAGGCGAGCAAAAAATGACATGAGATGAAGGGAAGAAGCAAAGAGACAGTCACCCACACTATAAACAGAGTATGGTTTCAGGATAAGATGAAAAGGTAGAAAGAAAGGCGAGGTGAACGGAAAATGCAAATCACTGGCCAAAAAAGGGGAGGGGAAAGGGAAAGGGCAAGGGAAGACAAAGGCCTTAAAATGTTAGGAGGACTCAGTTAGGCCCAAGGCCTAAAAGGTTAGGAGGTTGAAATGAGTCGTCCTAACCTTTTTAGGCCTTTGTCTTCCCTTGCCTTTTCCCTTTTACCTCCCCTTTTTTGGATTTTTTTTATAGAATTTTTCTGTTTGCTATGGGGCGTGGACTTTATTCATCCTTTAGTTTTGAAGATTGGGATTTTGCCTAGTGGTTTAAGGCGTGCTGCCCCTTACTGCCGGCGATTGATGCCTCATGCGAGGGTCCGTGGGTTCGATTCTGGTAGGAAGCAATGTCTTTCAGCTTAGAAACTAGATTTCTATTTCATATTCTTTACTTGTATCTCCTTTATTTGTGACCCCTCGCATAACATAACACTGTTTGGGTTCGGAGATTGTTTTGACTACTCGCGGGGTACTGATGGCCCGATTGACGCATTCAGTGTTTTAAATGATAGAATAGAAGCTATTCAAGGCACCAGTCATGATATCTCAATTTCGAGTTACTGCAGTTTAGCTTGGGAGGGCAGTAGGCCTAGGCCTATAGTACATTTGAGTCATCTGGAGCTCGATGGGCGTATGTCAATCAAACCCTTAGTAACCCAGACCACAATGAACTTAGGGTTTACTCTAAACGGTCCAACGCACATTGTTTTCTAACCAGCTGACCTTGGTTTGAAATTGAACATACAACTAGACCTTGATTGAAATTGAACACAGGCACAGGCATGGGATTGGCTGGAAGTGTCCTGTCAATAAAACGCATGTCAATAGCCAGACTTCACCAACAATACCAAGGTCTGCCTGACAACGGAAGGTCCGCCCATCGAGCTCCAGATGACTCAAACGTACTATAGTCCTATTTTACCATGATTGTATTTTTGTCGATCAAGCGGTTGAAGGCGTTACGCTTTGCCTCGGGGTTAGAGTTACGTTGTTTTAGGGATTAGGGTTACATTGTTTTCGGGGTTAGGGTTACCTTGTTTTAGGGGTTAGGGTTACGTTGCTTTAGGGGTTAGGGTTAAGTTGCTTTAAGGGTTAGGGTTACGTTTGGTGGTGGGATTGAGGTTTGGGCTTGTGGGTTGAGGCAAGGGTTGGGATTGGGGTTCGGTTTCTTTGGTATGAGGCGTTTAATTCGTTCTTAAAGCAAACATTTTATGATCTAGATGTTGTCACACCGTTCCTATGGGAACCAAATAAAAAATATCAGTTTTATCCATCAATTCCAACGCGAAACTTGGTTTCGTATATACATGTTATATATGCTAGAATACATGTTATATATGTAAAATCCAGGCTCTGAATCATGTTGTCTCGGAGTCCCAATATTGTCGTTTGACCTTGCAAACCGTGGCTGGCCACTGTGTCCTTTATTTTTATCCCCAGCTTTTCCCATTTCCCTGAATTTGTCAAGGCGAAGCCTGATTGTGAGTCTGCTGGGTGCCTTTTCTCCTGCGAAAGTCCCTCCTGAATATTTTCGCTGAGCGAGGACTTCTGGTTTAGTCGCAAAATACTCCTGCAGGGTGGGCCAAAAAATGTTACCATTTTAAATTATGAAATTCTTGTCATTTCCACAAAAATTAACATATTTCTCTAAAATTCAGTTGAATCATAGTTGAAGCCTTAGATTTTCATCCAAAAGCATCAATGGGTCCAGCAACTCGATATTCAGTGCAAGAGAGAGCAAAGATTGTGGAGATGTATTTTGCGACGGAATCAGTAGTCCTCACTCAGTGACAATATTCAGGAGGGACTTTCGCAGGAGAAATGCACCCAGCAGACTCACAATCAGGCGTCGCCTGGACAAATTCAGGGAAAAGGGAAAAGTTGGGGGGAAAATGAAGGACACAGTGGCCGGCCACAGTCTGCAAGGTCAAACGACAATATTGTGACTCCGAGACAACGTGATTCAGTAACGCGGTGTGTGGAATGAGCACGTCATTAATTATTGAACCGTGCTCAGAAATGGTGACTTAACACAAGTTTAATAGTATCAAACAAAAATTTTATGCTTCTGAGACAGATTTCTGAAAAAAAATAGAAAAATATCCACACATAAAGAAGTAGTGCACAATCAGAATCGGTAAAATTTTTTGGCCCACCCTGTACATGGATATGAAATGGCATTAGATAGAACGCGCGCGCAGGGTCTGGAACCCTCGCCACCAAGCAACAATCTGAAAGGAAAGAAATCATTAGTACACATGCCTCAGCTCGTACGCCCAATGGGGCAAGCTGGTAGCCAACAGATTTTCCTATCTCTTGAGCTTACCTGTGACTTATATCACACACTGAACATAGGCTCTGAAGTGTAACGATAAGCACGACTGCCCTTGAATTGACTGGGGACATCCTGTAATGGGGGGCACTTTGGTCTATCATACCCTGCCGTGACCAAAACACGATGTCAATTCATACCGTAACAATAGCCATGATCACCAGGCCTAGTTTGCGCACCGATGTATTACTTGTGGTAAACCGAGGGACACGCTTAGGGTTGGTTCATACTCCGTCCAGATTTGACGACGATTTGATGATCAGTTTAAATGTGTGTGCACATTCACGCCTTGGAAACCTGCGATCAGTTTCATGCGTTACTCCCAGAGTGGGCGGATTGTGGTGGATTATGGGTGGGCCTTTACATTATTACATCATCTTGTTGGTTCTCCAAACTCAACGATTTTGTGCATGAGCATGACCAAACTGTCCCATGCATTGGCCTGCCTGAGTTGCTGTTCGAAGGGAATTTTTACTGGACTCAAAGGCCGATTTCACAAAGGGCGTTTGGGGCTTGGACGCGTGTAATGAGGAACCGGCAGAACTAAAAATCCAGATGACAGCACCAATACAAAAGGTCCAATATCCAATGCATTTTCAATTAAAAATTAAATTTTGTTAATTTTCTTCATAGAACTCATTAAAATAGAATCAAGGACCAGTAAAATAACATTTTCGGTGCTATTTTCTCGTGCAGAGTAATTCAGGGATGTAATATTCAATAATTATTGACTTGGCAAAAGGATTTCTCATTGCAACCATGGTCCACTTGCCTGCAGGGCCCTATTGGCCTGTTATGCAGGTTTCTCATTTCACTAAATGCACGCACTTCCACCACGCACTTCCACCACTAGAACCAACAGGGGCGTGGCTAGACGGGGACAGAGGGGGCAAATCCCCCAGGCGGTTAAGAAATGTGATTTTTTGGGGGGCCAAAGTTAGCGAAAGAGTAGTGTTCCTCGACCATAAAGCTAGCTACGCCCCTGACTAAAGAAAGCGTATCCCCAAACCAAACGACACAACCCTCATGAACGTCATCGTGTAAATCATCGGTAACTACAGTTTTGTACATGGTCTTTAGGCTCAGCTGGTATACAAAAAGCAGATTGTTACATCATCATTACGAGGAGTCACCCAAAATAAAAAGGTTACGTCTTCAGACGTGGTCGTCTGAAAAGAGAATGCTTAATTGAGCTTGCGGGAAACCGCAAAACGTGTTTCCGACCGCTGATCAATGAAGGTTAACGCCATGGCTCTTATCCCTTTATTGGGTATGAATTGACATCGTCGTTGGACTTAGAAAATTTTCTGATCGGGTTTTGGGTAATGGCGGGGTATACGGGGAACTAACTGTATGTTTCGAATCACAGTTGACAACAAGGATTTACAACTCCTTTACATGTCGATTCAAGAACAAGCAGTACCAGTGGGTGTTACCATAAAGGAATCAACCATAAAGGTTTAACTGCGAACGATGAGCTTACTGAGGGATACACTTCCTGTGTTGCCACCAGATGTCTCTCACTGCCTGAATTTTGGCTTTACGTAATAGGCACGAGCTTCAACTTTTTTTGTGGTGAAGAGGTACATGAACCTGCCAACATGATGCTTTGAATTCCATTTCTGACGATAACTGAGCTATTTTCAGCACAATTAGTGTTCCATGTACAAATGTACGTCAGCCTATTCAAATGTACACCGATGACCCTGAACACACATCGTTCGTGGGGTTCTCATTAATTCAGACCTTTTGTATCATAAGATCAACTAGTCGGAATTCAACAAAATTTGCAGTGAATGTGCAGAAGGGTCTTGCCTATCACATGGAAACGTCAGAATGCAAATCTGTTGGGTTTTAAAGGGATATTGTCCACATTTATAAAATGCTAAATTTGTCAGTTGAACCTTTATGGTTGATTCCTTTATGGTGTTACTTAGCTATGATCCAACTGACCATTTCCATATTTTGTCGCATAAAGTTTTGCTATCGGTCATCTTATCAAAATAGTATCTGTCGGACAAAAAACTAGAAATAAAAATATTGCCTCTTACATAACAAAGGGTTGAAATTAGGTCGAGCCAAATATATGAGATACCTTGTTTTACCTCGGAGATATTTGAAAAACAACGTTGACGTCCATTTTATACCTGTTTGTATGATTGTATTTTGTTGAATGATGCGGAACTGCACCGTTTGGTCTCCAAATCAATATATTTTGTAGGAAAATATTTCACCAATATACCTACGTTTTTGTAATCTTACACCAGCAAATTGCAGAAAAAATAATAACTATCTTTGAATTTCAGTTTGAATTCATGCCAGAAAAAAGGAAGAACATGAGAGGAATTTCATTAAAGGATGACCGCAAGTACTTGGTCAAGAATAAGTTTATCCAGAGGTAAAATTTCATTTGCAATCTTGATTTCAACAATAGCAATTTGTAGAACCATTCAATCATTGTCTTCAAGACTCACGTATCAATCTTTGTTTGTATATTGATATCCCTATCGATTTGTTGGTTAAAGGAAGAACAATAAACATGACGAGCAGGGAGGACTAAATCATTTGACGAAGAATGACGTTGAACCGAGAAGGTTGTGTAGCACCTACTCTCGAAATATAATGTGTCTGATTTTGACAGTCTCCAAATTTTGCTCCGTTTATTATACCTTAACTACAGAACAGGGCCCAGTTGCATCAAAGGTCTTACGTGTTGTCTTAACGTTAAGGACAAAAATGGGTGGCACCATCGATGTGCGACACGTCCCAACTTTCATGTCCTATGCACCTGGACTTACGTGTGGTGTAAGACAAGTTTGGTGCAACAGAAATGCATTACACTGAAACTGTTGCACCAGCATATCTTACGACACCGACTTAAGGCATAAAGATACGTCTTGTGGGGAGGTGACTTAGATAGTAAGACTGGGCGCACATGGGCGGCAAATCTCAATGCAGTGGGGGCGTTTTTAAAGTTGACTGACCCAATGCTGTCTAACTCACCATTCAGCCGGGTCGGTCAATTTATAAAACGACGCATTGCGGTTTGCCGTCTATGTGATTGCCCAGTCTTATAGTAAACAATCATAGTGACACATTCAGTACAATTTAATTTCTTATTAAATAGACCACAATACTTTCCGGTATAATGTAATACAAAAAAATCATTCAGTGTCTAAGCATACTCTTAGCATCTCCACAGCTTAATTCCTCCTGGCTCCCTCCATGCCTCAGCGTCAAGCATATTTCCCTCAACCTCGATTCCAGGGGTATAGTTCGCTTAGACAACCTCGGACCACTCGCTCACTAACCCCTGGAATCAGCTTTGGATTTAACGCATTTGACTGGTTGACAGGAAACCGTCAAATATACCCAAGAACATACCCAAACAAATTTTCAAAATATTTTGGATCAAATCAAAAGGTTACCTATATCTAGGTTTGTTGATTTTTTGTAAAAAGAATTTAAAAAAGTACGAGTAAGTATTTCAGATTAAATATTTTGACTTGTGCTGCCACCTATACTTAGACCAAGATTCCTGGTCTAAAAACCAAAGCTGATTCCAGGGGTTAGTGACACGTCCGCCATATTGTCAGAAAGCGAACGACCCCTGGGAACGATATTGTCTTTCCTTCCGGCTGCTCTTCCCTCAGCTCCCTATCCCCTTCTTCATCCTCGACCGGCAAATGCCTGGCGAAGTTGTGCAAACAGGGCTGTCACCGCTATTAGCTGGCAAACCTTTTCAATAGACTGCAGTCTCATGTGATTGAGCCAAACCCGCCTGCTTCCATACTCCAATGATTCTTTCGAGAGCTGACCATTCACTTGCTGTAAGTTTGGTGCAACCGGGCCCAGATTGTTATTAATTAAAGCCAGCGAACACGATCAAATTTTTCACTGGATTTTCTGAATATCTTAGCCTAGCGCACATCGACCTTGCGACTGGAAGCAACTGAACGCAACAGTCGCTATCGATGTGCGCGTTCCGCGCACATCGGTTACGACTGGTCATCGCGGCAACAAGTGGCACAATCCGGTCTTCAATCTGGAGCGCGCACATCGAACAGGCAACTGAACTGAATGCTACACGGAAATTGTCGAGGTCTTCCGAGCGGACCACTCGGGATTCCGTCACATGACTAGGTGTGCTCCAAAAACAAAGGAAATTCATTGCCAGACCGCGCACATCGACAGCGACTGAAGAGAACTAGAAGCAACGGTCGGCAATGAGTAGAACATGAGCAACTGGCTGGAACTATCGGCAACAGACGGCAATAGCGTTGCCGGGGCGCTCACATTGACCTGTTTGAGCATCAGGGACTTTATTCATGAAGCTCCCGTAACTTACGGGAGTGCGCAAACTATTGTCATTTTGCGGACAACCTGTTTTTCACTTTCAGCCTGACAAAGGATTTGCGTGCCTTTAAAGTTACGAGAGCTTTGTGATTAAGGTCCCTGATCAGTTGCTGCTGTTTCCAGCCAGTCGCCCATGCCGTTGCCGGAAACGCCATTGCCGGTAGTTGCTTCCAGTCGCAAGGTCGATGTGCGCTAGGCTACGCACATCGACCTTGCGACTAGAAGCAACTGTACGCAACAGTCGCTATCGATGTGTGCGCTCCGCGCACATCGGTTACGACTGGTCATTGCGGCAACAAGTGGTACAATCCGGCTTGTTGTACTTGACTCGATGACGCGAAGACTCGATGGCGCGATGACGCACATCCTCGCACATCGGTTACGACTGGTCATTGCGGCAACAAGTGGTACAATCCGGCTTGTTGTACTTGACTCGATGGCGCGATGACGCACATCCGCGCACATCGGTTACGACTGGTCATTGCGGCAACAAGTGGTACAATCCGGCTTGTTGTACTTGACTCGATGACGCGAAGACTCGATGGCGCGATGACCTGATGACCGCCAAAATTATTCAATGAAATTCAGCTCGTTATTTCTAAGAAGTGGAATGGATCAACGGCGGAAGTGGACCGTCGTAGTGTCGGGAGTACCATACATGTAGGTTGATATTCAACGTAAATCATGAAATGAAGGATAGCCTCGAACTAGGCCTACAGCTCCTAAGTCCTTGATAATATTTACTATGGGTCCCTTTTGAAAAGTTGTAGGGATTGGTCTTGTCTCCCGGTTCCAAACCCCGGAGGAGGGATAGCGTTAATTTTCAGCCCTTTTGAGCAATGATCCTACTGCATGTTCCTCACCTTCCTAAAAATGTTGCATAGTAACCCAGTCTTCTGAAATGCGAACTAAAATAAGGCATTCACCAATTATGCAGGAAATTTAATTGGCCTTCTTCGCGCCTTCGAGTCATCGCGCCATCGAGTCATCGAGTCAAGTACAACAAGCCGTACAATCCAGTCTTCAATCTGGAGCGCGCACATAGAACAGGCAACTGAACTGATACACTCCTCTCGCAGTGTTTTGTTTCGCTCCGTACCTACGCTTCACAAACCACTGCTTCAAATGGCCGGTATTCTGCCGAGTTACCGCCTGATGGCACCACTACTGTCCAACCAATCAGCGCCCGCCATCAGGCTGCAACTGAGCAAAATCCTAAAACACTTTCTCCAGCGCGGCGGCGGGAACAGTTAGTGGTGCCATCTGGCGGTAAATCGGCAGAATACCGGCCATTTGAAGCAGTGGTTTGTGAAGCGTAGGTACGGAGCGAAATAAAACACTGCGAGAGGAGTGTACTGAACCGAATGCTGCACGGAAATTGTCGAGAGGTCTTCGGAGCGGACCACTCGGGATCCCGTCATATGACAGGTGTTCAAAGGTTTTTCAGTGTGTTTATGTGGTCTGTCAATGGTGTTCTTTGGTGACCCAGAGGTGTGCTGTGGTGGAACCATGCATGTCCTGTGGTGGAACAAGTGGTGTCAACGGTTTTCAGGGGTTTTCAATGGTGGATGCAATGGGCCACCACAGGACACCTCAGACCACCACAGAACATCACTAACTGTACCACTTCAAAGTTATGGGGCACCACAGGACACCTCAGACCACCATAGAACACCACTGACTGTACCACCACATAGATATGGGGCCCCACAGGACAGAGAACACCACTTTACAACTTCCGGAATGCTTCCTTAGTTGCAGACTGTGTGAAAAGTTTTGAAAGCACTCCAAAATGTTCCCAAATTTGTTATTGTTAAAACGTGAAACGTACACTTCCAGAGCAGTCTCTTCACATATCAAAAACTTAAGTCTTGACAACTTCACTGTTTTCAAGCATTTTTATGAGGGGTACTCTCCTTAGTTTCCTCAAAAGGGAAGAATACTTCCGAAGGTCCTTCGAACAGTCCTATGTCCCACCACAAACAGACACCCTCAAAATCCCAACACACACGGACACCTCCGTGTCTGTCAGGTGGGACTTTTTCATTTCACCCATTGGGACACCATTGGAGCCACCCAAGAAATGCCCTGTCATCCTGTATGGTGTTTTCTTGGGTGTCCCTGCGGTGTTCCTGAAGGGTGTTTCTAGGTTGAATTCATGGGCATTTTTAGTAAGGAGTGTTTTCTTAACCCCCAACCCTCATTTGATGTCTGTCAAATGTACCGGCATCTGCTAAATGTACTGAAAAAGTGGACAACTTCAGTATCACAGTCATTAGATGAATTATTGGATTGCTTGTCTTCTTTCTTACTCCTGTCTGACCATGAGCAACAAATTCAAAGATGCTTGTCGGTGAACACTTTGCAAGTGTTTCTATGTAACACTTCTTTTAAGTGTTGGAATTGCCACACTTTGAAAAGTGTTATTGAAGTGCGCAAAGAGTTTCGTGCTCAATACTATGGGCGGTTATATCTGCAAATAAATACGTCACAGAATGGGGGTACTAGATGCGATAGAGGGCAGCACACGGAAACCGAGTGCTATACAATGGACACCTTTTGTGTGGGAAATTGATCAGGACCAAGATATCAGTTTCATTTCAATAGTTTTTATCGCTAGTGACACCTAATGAGGGCTGGGCTGGGGTCCACATTGTTGTTATAATCATGTTCGCTGGTTGTTTGGACGATCTCTAGTCAGGCGGCGCTGCAGTCGTCCAGACGATCTCAATCGTACATAAGTAAGACGTTAGGCGACGCTTTATCATTCCTGAGATGCCATCAAAAATGTTATACATGTATTTTTATGCTATTTTTTTATGTATTCTGTGTTGTGTTCCATGGGTTTGATATACAATTGTTATAGGTTAATGGGAGACTTCACTGCCGTCAGAGGCCGCCACCAGTTAGCGGTCCTTGAACGTCACGAAGTGCACGCCGCAACGNAAATGCGAACTAAAATAAGGCATTCACCAATTATGCAGGAAATTCAATTGGCCTTCTTCGCGCCTTCGAGTCATCGCGCCATCGAGTCAGGTACAACAAGCCGTACAATCCAGTCTTCAATCTGGAGCGCGCACATAGAACATGCAACTGAACTGAATGCGACACGGAAATTGTCGAGGTCTTCGGAGCGGACCACTCGGGATTCCGTCATATGACAGGTGTTCAAAGGTGTTTCAGTGTGTTTATGTGGTCTGTCAATGGTGTTCTTTGGTGACCCAGAGGTGTGCTGTGGTGGAACCATGCATGTCCTGTGGTGGAACAAGTGGTGTCAACGGTTTTCAGGGGTTTTCAGTGGTGGATGCAATGGGCCACCACAGGACACCTCAGACCACCACAGAACATCACTTACTGCATGTACCACTTCAAAGTTATGGGGCACCACAGGACACCTCAGACCACCATAGAACACCACTGACTGTACCACCACATAGATATGGGGCCCCACAGGACAGAGAACACCACTGTACAACTTCCGGAATGCTTCCTTAGTTGCAGACTGTGTGAAAATTTTTGAAAGCACTCCAAAATGTTCCCAAATTTGTTATTGTTAAAACGTGAAACGTACACTTCCAGAGCAGTCTCTTCACATATCAAAAACTTAAGTCTTGACAACTTCACTGTTTTCAAGCATTTTTATGAGGGGTACTCTCCTTAGTTTCCTCAAAAGGGAAGAATACTTCCGAAGGGCAAATATTCCCTCAACCCTTCGAACAGTCCTATGTCCCACCACAAACAGACACCCTCAAAATCCCAACACACACGGACACCTCCGTGTCTGTCAGGTGGGACTTTTTCATTTCACCCATTGGGACACCATTGGAGCCACCCAAGAAATGCCCAGTCATCCTGTATGGTGTTTTCTTGGGTGTCCCTGCGGTGTTCCTGAAGGGTGTTTCTAGGGTGAATTCGTGGACATTTTTAGTAAGGAGTGTTATCTTAACCCCCATCCCTCATTTAATGTCTGTCAAATGTACCGGCATCTGCTAAATGTACTGAAAAAGTGGACAACTTCAGTATCACAGTCATTAGGTCAATTATTGGATTGCTTGTCTTCTTTCTTACTCCTGTGTGACCATGAGCGACAAATTCAAAGATGCTTGTCGGTGAACACTTTGCAAGTGTTTCTATGTAACACTTCTTTTAAGTGTTGGAATTGCCACACTTTGAAAAGTGTTATTGAAGTGCGCAAAGAGTTTCGTGCTCAATACTATGGGCGGTTATATCTGCAAATAAATACGTCACAGAATGGGGGTACTATATGCGATAGAGGGCAGCACACCGAAACCGAGTGCTATACAATGGACACCTTTTGTGTGGGAAATTGATCAGGACCAAGATATCAGTTTCATTTCAATAGTTTTTATCGCTAGTGACACCTAATGAGGGCTGGGCTGGGGTCCACATTGTTGTTATAATCATGTTCGCTGGTTGTTTGGACGATCTCTAGTCAGGCGGCGCTGCAGTCGTCCAGACGATCTCAATCGTACATAAGTAAGACGTTAGGCGACGCTTTATCATTCCTGAGATGCCATCAAAAATGTTATACATGTATTTTTATGCTATTTTTTTATGTATTCTGTGTTGTGTTCCATGGGTTTGATATACAATTGTTATAGGTTAATGGGAGACTTCACTGCCGTCAGAGGCCGCCACCAGTTAGCGGTCCTTGAACGTCACGAAGTGCACGCCGCAACGTCATCCATAAAGACGTGGAGGCCATGACTTACGTCAGTGACGTCAAATTTTGTGACGTTCGAGGACCGCTAACAGGCGGCCTCTAACGGGAGTAAAGCCCCCCATTGTTTAATACATCTATATATGCAGTAATTAAAGCTCCACTGTATTGAATTGTACGATATTTTCAAAATGTTAGGAGAAAGCGCATAGAGGTCTCATAGCTTGTGAAGGTCCCCAAAATGCATGTCTGATACGTACTTCAGAGAATCAAGCCCTAGTTTTCAGCACACGTTGAAAACAACTGCAGGGAGAGCCCTATGTATTCAGATGTGGCGCAGTACAATTTACACTACGCTGACATCGTGACCTCGCGCACTGACGTCAAGAATCGCGGCGATGATTTGCGTTTTTCAAATTCAATACAGTGGGGCTTTAACAGTTGGATTGGAATAAACTATTATTCGTGTTCATTTTCGTATTTTATATTCGATGTATGGTCCTCATGTACATGATTGTGTTTTTAAGGCTGAAAAGGAAACAATCGACAAATGAACAAACACCGCTTATTGCTCAGCACGAAAGCTAGAGCCACAGATGACTCAAATTCGTCATAGTACATACAAAACAAAATTATGAACTCTTGTCTTTATTACGTCGAACTACAAGGTGTATCAAAAAAACGGAACAGTTGATATTTTCCTCAAAATTTAAAAATCCAGATTGATGGGAACAGGGAGGGTGGATTACTGTTGGTTGGGGTCATAATGGAAGTGGACAATAGTGAGCTTTCGCAACCACCCGGTTAGGCCCTACAACAACGTTTATCTATTGTTCGAGTCAACTCACACAATAGATAAACGTAGTCGTAGGACCTAACCGGGCGGTTGCGAAAGCTCACTATTATGGACCTCACACCCGACAGCTTTACTATAGCTGTCGAGTGAGAGGAGATGTGTCTACGTGTTTAGCCATATACCAGCCTGATGGCGACAGAGTTCGTGAAGTGACGTTTTGTGGTGTTAGATCATGCAGCGAGAGTGGAGTTGCTGCGGCGTGTAACTGTTTTGGGCAAGGGAAAGAAAAATAATAGGGAGGTTCGATAAACGTAAACGTTAACGACAACGTTATTTTTGTACCGAAAATTCAGTATAAAATCTGGTTAATGTGTAGTACGAAAAATAACGTTGTCGTAAAGTTTACGTTTATCGTTTGATTTCGAAAGCTCCCTATTATCGGGACAAGTCTACTTCCAAACACAGTAAATATAAATGTGAAAGAAAAAAAATGGGGAGAAAAAGTCCTTCCACCGACCGCACTCGAACCCACGGATGTCGGAAACCATTCTTTGCCCATGCTGGGCTGTAACCACTGGGCTACCGGGCTCGCCGCGACAACACCGAATATTTTAGTCATACAAATGCGGCGATGGCCTAATTCATAACTAAATCGGCTTAAGGAATAGATTGGACGGAACTAAGTAGGTAACGATTTTGATGGTTTTTGGCATGCCCTCGTTATTGTAACCTACCTTAATAGGCAGGCATTACATGAATAAACCGTCTGACTTGTGCGTTGGAAAGAGTGACACTGACAGTGTTTCCGAGCGTTCTTCGGCACACTTCGGAAGCCCTTCGGTGAGCTCAGTTCTCAATTTGATGACGTATACGACAAATTTTTGGGTTTATTTTTCGCCTGTAAACCTATTTCACACTAGCTTTGAAAGATCCACCCGACTCGAACAGCATTAAATAACATTCCACAGGCCTCCATAAAGAAATTTCGCCTTTAAACCGCATAGAATGACCATTTCGGCAGTTTTTGGTGAGGAGGTCAGATTCCGTCTCTAAGGTCGTATGAATCGATGTGACCCGCCTCAGTGTTTAGTCGCGCTTCGCGCATTTGCCGCTCCGCGTGTTCAGGGTCCTTGCGTCTAGGACAGATATTGCAAATCTGAGTAGGTCATCTAATGCGTATGGATCTTAGCTTCAAAATGACACCATTCATGTTGGAATAACGTTACGCACGACTGTTCTAGCACTGTTTAAACAAAATGACCTAAAATTGCATTTCTTGCAGGGCGAGGATTCCTGTTGTTGTTGACACTCTGCCTTATTCATTGCATAACATTCACAGACAATGCCCAGATGGTAGCGTAACTGCTGTCACTCTTCCAATAAAGAGCTCAAAGGCAAACAGATACATAATTTATTCTGTATCAGCAAAGTAACATCTTTGATGTTGATCTCGAAAGGGGATTCTTTGATGTAGATGTAAACGTAATGTTTTATGGCACTCTGTGCTTCCCCACTCTGTTTTAATGGTAGACTAGTACCTGGTCCTACCGATGGCGTCGCTTTTGAATGGTAGGACCAGTCGTGGCCGCCATTTGTGGAGGAATTCTGACAGTGTCGTCACTTGAAAATTTTATGTAAATTACATGTATGTAAATTTATTCAATTCTCAATACGGCTGACGTACCAGAATGCAGATAGAAGGTGACCGACCTTTGACCCAGGAAATTCACCAATCACGCCGGGGGTTTTCCATGTTAAAAGTAGAAAATCTATCAACATAATAGTTCACATACTTACCACCTGCGCCAGCACCGACCAATGAGAAGGACGAAGAGAAACCTATATTTTCTACAAAAAGACAGGTTTTATTGAAGAAAAACTAAGTTTTTGTATAAAACCAGGTGTTTTAAGCATAAATGTAGGTTTTTGGCTGTTTGTCCAGTTATTGACGAAAAACTAACATTTTTGTACAAAAAACTATTAAAGTTTTATGCTGATGATTGAGAAACCTATATTTTATCGCAAAAAAACTTAGTTTTATTGCAAAAAAAAGGTTTTATTGTAAAAATATAAGTTTTATGACAAAAACTAAGTTTTTTGAGCAAAAAACCTATATTTTCTCCACAAAAAGTAAGTTTTATGAGCAAAAAACTAGGTTTTAGTGCAAAAATATAGGTTTTTTGAATAACTGGACAATCCACTTGCCATAAGCACTCTCAAAACATACCTTTTTAGAGTTGCCTTTCATTGCTAATTTCTCAGGTTTTTATTGAAATTCCTTAACTCTTTTATCTGCTCATATCGTCCCCAGTGGCCTCGAGCTTAATACTAGTTAAACGCTCTCAACCACTGGCACAGATGGGGCCAAAACATGTTTCTGAACACTAGATGGTGCAAAATGATATCAGCTAATCAGTGACCAGTATTTCAGGCAACTAGGGGAAAACATGAAACATTTTCTTATTGGCCGCTTTGGTCACGTGACAAGTATCGTGGCATAGATGTATATATATTCCGGAGTTTTCGTGTTATTTTGCACCACTTTTTGGAATACATTCACTGTGAAATGAAAAGTTAACATACTCAACGTCACATACGACCCGATGTGGGACAATACAGCGGTGTAACTTCGCCTTCATCATTCTTTGGATTGTCGTGATTGCGTCCATAGAAACAACAGCGCCTAAGGTTGTTTGAAAGGTGATCGGTCATTGGCTGGTTGATCCCGCGCTTTCGTCAACAACTGGTACTGACATCTTGTGTTCAGAAACGGACTTTGGCACCAAATGTTTCAGTGGTTGAGGGTGACAGCTTCGAGCGGAGGCCGAGACCACTGAATTATTGAGTGTATATCCATCCTAGATTTATAGATATTGGGGGAAATACCAAACGTTGCGTTTTTATACACCCTGTACAATCAGCTACATTAGATAAAATTATGTGGCCAGTTCTGTCAAAACCAGTGGTACCGGTATGTCGCTCAGAAGGTGAGCCTCAACGAACTAAAGCCCAGGTCACACTGGACCATGGACCATTTCATTCTAGTTCGCGGGGATTCGCCCGCCTAAGTCGCCACAGTGTGACACGGGCTTTAGATGACATCAGGAGAGAAAGGAAGAAATAGAGGGCCATATTCATAAAGGTGTTAGAGACTTAGAGACGTGTATCTTCACTAAATGCGCACACTTCCCCAATGCATTTGACGAAGTTGCACGCGCGTCTAAGTCTTAAATACATGTACCTTTTATGAATTTGGCCCAGATTGTTTCAGATTTCACAATACACAGACATAATTTATAAAACTCTTTTCTTTCAGTCTAATTAAGACGTGCACTCTCCTAAAGAGCCTGTACAGTGAGTACTCTTTAAAGAGCACTCACTGTGCATGCTCTTTAGGAGTTCCTTTAACTCCTTAGGAGTTCCTTTAACTCTTTAGTTTTTAGAGTGTGTTTGCTGTCAGGTATAGCAACCAATTTATGGGGCTTAGACCTTATTCATCCTTAATTCTCCGGTTTGTACAGGATTCTTCAGATCGACATGTACATATGGGATTCAGCTCAGTCTTTTCTGGTCTCTCCAAATGAAAGGTGCCTGAGGAAGACCCCGGTTGGGGTCGAAAATTCGTAAGATTCTGGAAGTTGACTTCTTGATATTTATTATTATGTGTGTCAATTTTTGTGGGTCTGGTTCTTTGGGTACACAATACACAGACAATATTCACAGTGAGCCTGAAATGGGTTTAAGAGCAAAAAAATTGCCCACAAATCAAACCTGTACCATCTGTTAGAGTATGGTCTGGGGAGTGTTTTGATGCAAAAAGGAAAAAAATCTGTTGGGAATTTTTTTGAGAAAATCGTATCATTACATTTACATCCCTTAGGCTCCACTGACCCATCGGACCCCTGTGAAACGCGTTTCAGAGGGGTCCGATTTGGAGAGCTGAGATGTTGACTTTGCGTAATCATGTGTAATCTTATTGTTTTCCTTCTCTGCCTGATTTATAACAAAATGGAAAATAGGCTGTTGCCTTGCCGGAAAGTTATGCAGTTGAACAGAGAATTCTTTGTTATATCAAAAAACTGCTTTAAAATTTCAAATCCGATGAAAATTAACGATTTTACAATGCTGAATTTGTAGCCTGTTTGGGCAGTAACCATTATGCATTCCCCCTTGCAGTGGTACACAATGATTGCTTATCTGTCCTACTTAATAGTGGATTGGCATGACTCACGTATAACCAGAGGGGTGCAAGGTGCAATTAGGTCAGTGGCTCAGATTAACCAGGTGATGTAAGATTATGTAAAATTAGTCAATGGGGGAAGGTGTATTTCTGCAACATATTCCCTAAGGCCTTGTTTAGCAAATGTTTTTCTGAAATTTCAATGTCAGAATTCAAGAAATGGATAAAAAAGTGTTAACACACAGTTTTTAAACTTCAAAATCAATTGTATTCATTTGAAAATGATACTAGAAAAGCTCTGATAAAAAGACAATAAAAAATTCACTGTTTTTTTTGAGAAAATAGTTTTTTTCTTAAATTTCAATGGAATTTGAGAACTTGGATAAAAAGGGTTAACACACATTTGATGGTGGTGCTGGGAGAGCACCAAAGCAAAGACAATAAGGAATTGTGCATAGATGTCAATGTGCATCGCAATCCTATCAATGTTAGGATTAGGGTTGACTCCCTCCCCCTCCTTATCCTAATGTAGGAACATTGACAATCGACAATTGACCATTGACCAAAATTTGAAAAAAAATGAAACGTCGACCAAAAACAATCTTAATAAGACCCAGACTCCCTCCCCTCTTCCTAATATTGCTGAGATTACAACGCACATTGATTCCTATGCACAGTCCCTATCGATGTAACAGATTTTTGTTCCAGCATCTAACCATTTTATGCTTTGAGTAGTTTTGACATACACTACATTTGTTCATCACGAGTAACAATCTTAGACATGACTTCCGTTGTACACGTTTACTGATTTTTTTGCGTTTCAGTCTATAGATTTTGTTCGTGTTGTCCTTCACCAGATGCCTGGTCCAATTTCTGGTAAAATCGGTGTGGACCGCCTGAAAGGCTTGTTCCGTGAACCTTGAATGACCACACTTGTTTTGTTCACAAAACTAAATGGGCATGGACAAATGAAATTTGGGAGTTAATCCAATCCCAAGCATCATGTACGCATCACAAACGTTTTTGACATCCATCCATCTCAGATTCGATGAAAAACAGGAATCTACCATTTTACTCATTGTCTCAAACGCTTTCACAAACAGCTTTGGTTGTTCCTGGTCGGTTCTCATGACAACCTCCTGAGGAATACCTGTCCTTTTCAACAATGTTCTATGTGTGTTAACCCTTTTTTTCCAAGTTCTCAAATTCTATTGAAATTAAAGAAAGAAAACTATTTTCTCAGGAAAAACAGAGGAATGTTATTGTCTTTATATCAGAGCTTCCCTAGTATCATTTGCAAATGAATACAACTGATTTTGAAGTTTAAAAATATGCGTTAACCCTTTTTTAATCCATTTCTCAAATTCTGACATTGGAATTTCAGAAAAATGCGATTTTCTCAAAATATTCCCAACGGATTTTTTTCATTTTTACATCAAAACACTCCCAGGACCATACTCTAACAGATGGTACAGGTTTGATTTGTGGGCAATTTTTTTGCTCTTAAACCCATTTCAGGCCCACTGTGTATTGAAACTGACAATCGTTTGGTCTCAACCTGCAAAGCTAAAGCATGGGCCACACCTGCGACCAAAATCATGCAACTACCAACGACACTGGCGACCACGGCGTTGCAGGCAACCATCGGGTGCGAGGTCGCTCGCCGACCACACTTGCGACCATTTCAGTGAACCATCCGCAAACGACTAATGATCTCCGAAAGCGACTGAAGTCGCCGACTGTTGTGGCGTCACATCGGAATCCTATGCGGACGAAGTTTCATCGTTTTTTATCGGCTAACTAGTTGAATTTTTGGTCTCTTGATGCGATCGAAATTCTTTGGTATCCCTTGGCCATTGAAACTGGGCATTCAGATTGCCCAGTGCAACAATCTCCCACAAACAATGTAACGACCACTCAAGCGATCAGGCATGAGACGAGATATGATTAAAGCATGGCGCACACGAGCGACAAAATCAAGGCGACTGCCGACGAGACCATCGCTGGCGACGTCGTACGAGACCATCGCTAGCGACGTCACTCACTCGCCAACCACACTGGCGACCATTTTTGTGAAGAATCCGCAAACGACAGACGACCTCCCGGAGCGACTTAGGCCACAGACCATCGTCAGGTCGCATCGCATTAAGCATGGCGCACACGAGCGATTTTTTGAGCGATTTTCTAGGCGACTACAGGAGCGACTGAACATATTTTTAGTTTTTTTTAGTTTTTTTTTGACTCGTTTGCGACAAATGCTTCACTGGGAGATCAGTGATGTCGCGGATGACATAACTGATCGACTTCAAAGGTAATTATCGCATGCGACCTAGTAGTTGATCGGTAGTCGCCCCCATTTTAGTCGCTCGTGTGCGCCATGCTTTAGTTTGCAGATCTTTTTCTTGGTCGGGCTAATGCGTGCCGCACGTGAGTGAATATTTCAGGCGATTTTCTTACAGACTGCCCTTGCGACTGTCCATGGCAAGATTTGGTGGATCGTTTGCGGTTTATCGGCGCACCGAGCGACGAACTGTTCTGGTTGCCCGATCGATCGGGTCAATTGGTCTCTTACATAATCGCTTCACAGGTGGTTACGTAGTTTGCCGATTATAGGGAGTTTTCGCAAAGCCCTCGAAACGCCAACGCGAACGTCTATCCCTTTGTTCGGTGCAGTCTTCGTGGCATCGAACAATTGGTTTGGCGTTCGCGTTGGCGTTTCGGGGGCTTTGCGAAAGCTCCCTAATACAGCGCCGATTATCCCAGAGAGACCAAATGCAACTTCGCCGCCCTTAATAAACCTAGTGACCTAGTGACACACTATACTGGCCTCTGACTATACACTATACTGGCCCGGAAAACACGATTATGTATAACGAAAATTGTAATGAAGGAAAGTGGACATAACCAAGCGATTGAAAATTCAACAAAACGAATTTTCAGTCGCTTGCAGACTAGCAGTCGGGCGACAGAAAAAACAGTCTCGTCATGCGATTTTTGCCCGCATACGGAATGCGTTCCACGCACCAAGTTGGTCCAACGACCTCGCTTCGAGCGAAGATGCCCTCGTTTGCGGATGATTCCAGAAGTCGCCAGCAATGGTCTCCCGCGACGTCGCGCTCGCTAGTCGGGGTCGGCAGTCTCTTTGATTTTATTCGCCCGTGTGCGGCACGCATTACAGTCGGAAGGGTAAGCCTAGTCTACACTAACCCCGAATGCACCACCGATGGAGCGCGGACCCCGAGCACACGCTGTTCGCGGTTTAACTTAATGTTATAACGTGAAGTTATACCTGGAATAAGCTTATTCCACCTTTATGCATACAGGCCCTGGTGAGTACTTGCAGCTATTCCCTGCCCTCCTATTGGCTATTGACTGCGTTTGCCAGAATGTCTAACAGTTACTAATAGACAAGTGTTTAGGGAAGAATGATGGAAAGACCCAAAGTGTTACAAAAAATACAGTGCCTCCCAACGTCTTTCTTAGCTACGACTCAAGATGGTCTCGATGACTGCAGCGCCACCTTGCGACTTTCTTAGCTACGACTAGTGATTGTCTGCAAGACTGCAGCACCAAACATTAGGGGTCGTATTCAAAAAGGGTGATCATTGCGCGATTAAGACTTGGACGCGTGTAAATTCACTTAATGCAGACACTCCCACAATTCATTTGACGAATTTATACGCGTGTAAGTCTTAAGTACCCTTTTTGAATACGGCCCTACGTATTTCTTAGGTACGAACGATTAGAGATCGTTTGGACCCCTGGAGCGCCACCTAACGTCTGGACGACTGCAGTGCAGCCTGACGTCTTTCTTAGCTACGACTAGAGACAGTGATATTTTGTGACGACTTTATTTGCGGATATAACCACCCAGATACAATACAGCACTTCTGTTTGTTTATTCTACACTGTGCCTGTGATGAAAGTTCCCAGTAGGCCACAGTACAGGAGAAAGTACGTTTTTTAAACTACCGGGTTCAGCTTATTGTATATGGGGGGGGGGGGGGGGG
>NMRB01001437.1:0-16274 GCA_002633025.1 Notospermus geniculatus
GGATGGAGAGATCCAGAGAGAGAGAGAGAGAGAGAGAGAAATTCAGTAAAAACAAGGAAGACCGCCCCATTGATGGGGGCGGTCTTAAATATCTAGGAGATCGGTCGCAAATTATGCGAGTATTGTCAAATTCAAAACAGCATGTCAACACCTGCGTGAACATGATGATGGTCACATTGCATTAGCTCTGATATTGGATGTTTTGACATGCTGTTTTGAATTTGACAATACTCTCTTAGATATTTTGCAGACTTGTTGATGATATCCTGATGTTACTCTGTGAAAAATTCCAATAAATTCGGTTTATCTATCGCTGAGAAAATACTTGTCAAAAAGCGGTTCACTTTTTTTGGGACACCCGATATACGGTGTTTTTTAATAAACCCAGGACTTCAAAGGTTGTCAGTCATGGCATAATGGATCCTAAGGCTAAGGAATGAGAAACTCAATTCAACATTGTAAACCTCAGTATGGTACAATGTTGAATTCAGTTTCTCATTCCATATGCTAGGGTCAGACTTCAGCCAGACTTTCATTTAAGTCTAACTTCCCTCAATGCTACAAGCATAGAGAAAGTCCAACTTCAGCTGTACATTAGGCGAAAGTCCGACCCAAGCATACACCCCAAATTGTCTTACCCGTTAGCTTCAGCCACTTCCACATTCGTCACCGGTGTGGTCGTCGAGTGCCAATCCCGCTGTCGTTGCTTTTGCTGTTTTCTCCGCATGATCAGCGGCTCTTGTGCAACATCAGTAAGTTTTGCCATCAACTGCTCGTCTGATATTTTTTTGGACTTCGGGGAAGGCGATCGTGCCAGTGATATGCTTGTGGTAGAAAAACAAATGGAAAAGAGAAATTAGTCTTGTGAGCTGAAAACGTAACTTCAGCTCTGCTGACTAATGATACATGTATTTCATTTTTCAATGAACCCATGTAACATAAGATGAAACTTCAGCGTCTGGAGGATACCTAGACAATGTCAAAGCTGCCATTTCTAGCAAAGCAAGAGGAGCCTTGATCACCTTGTGGTTATCACGGACCGGTTATCACATCAGCTTTGCAAGCGGCAAACTGAGCCCCAGCCCGAGCCATATGGAGTTAATCATCCCTGGCTCTTCACGTCTCGTCACATGGGGCAGTAATCCATGGTGCCTTGTGCCTTAGCACATGTTGCAAGGTCAAGTAAGACCCCATGCAGACATCCAACTTGTGAAGAAGTAGCACGCCGAACACTGGAACACCGAGGGTGCAATAAATGAAGAAGTACCACCTGTGTGTAGCACCAATTCACCACACAGGTGCTACTTCTTCATTTATTGCGCCCTCGGTGATCACACAGCAGCCCGACCATTTACAGACCTGTGCAGTCGCAAGTAAGATCACGCAGTCACTAAGCTGTGTGTGCACATGGCTTAATTTCATCTGAGTATAAAGCTGGGAATAATATTATTACTTACCTTTCAGGTTTGAGTTTCGGTGTGACCAATCCAGAACCTGTCCGTGACCGAAGCGGACTACCACCGTCTTCCATCTTCGTTTCCATCTGGAAAATTCTGGATTGGACAGACACGGCTTCGTCTGGAAATTCCCAGTTGTCCTCTGCCTGCGCCCTTAAATGAGAATGGATACAGAAATTGTTCACTTTTCTGAAGAATTACCTAAGCACCCGGAGGGCACTTGCTTGCACAATGGGTGATTTCAAAGTTGGTTTTAACACCGGTTTTACAATGCATTAAAGCATTGTAAAACCGGTATTAAAACCAACTTTGAAATCACCCAATGAACAATTCGATTTGTGCAATATCCACTGAACAGTGATGCGATACAGGAAAACCCTTCCAAAGTCTCCACGAACAAATGGGTTAAAGACTTCCGAGTATTACAGCATATGTGACCAGTTCTGGCAAAACCAATCGCATGTCGCCCTTAGGTTGGCCGGTTCGCTACTGGTAATTTTGGGTGATCATGGACTGATCATTGGTGATCGTGACTGATCTTTAGTCATCCACACCAATCAAAGCCATCAACTATTAAACTGATCTGGGCCATCCTTGACTGATCACGGTGATCTAACAGATCGTTGAAGCCCATCAAGCTGATCATTTGGGAGATCAGAATGATCACTGAAGATTTTTCGCAAGTCAACCGATCACCTGCCCAGTCATGGCTGGGAGACATGTGGAGGTTTCTCTAGTCTGCCACACAAATAGACCCAAAATATTATGGCATGGATCCCCTACTACTCAACAGTGACAGTAGAATGTAATTAATGCCCCAGTCACACTGAGCTAGTTCACAGTACATTCTTGAAAATGTTGCCGAATAGGCTCAACCTGTGTGCGAACGGAGTTGACGTAGTGGCAACTTTTTACAGTCTTTTTACGAACTTAATGGACAGGCTCGGACGGGAAGGGTGCTCCAGAACTTCAAGACATTATTTGGCCAACTTTGACACGTTCTAGCCCGTTTTACGATTTTTTAGTACGGGGTAGGATGTTTTAAGTACTACTTCAGTGTGAGAGTACCTTAAGATCTCTTAATGCCACATTTTAACCGACAGAGATATGTACCTTATCAGCCTAATCTCATCTGCAGCGGACAGGGGCCGTGGACTGCCTGTTACAACTTCAGCTTCTTCATCAGAATCATCCAATCGTCTAGCTTTGAGTGCTTGCGAAAGTTCATCAGCATTGAAAATCTGGATCTTCCGACTATCTGCCTGAGCTGACTGCCGCTTTGCATTTGGTGAAAAGTCTGCAACGTGCAACTGAAAAGTCGCCAACGACGAGTCGAAAGATTTTCCAGCGGCAACTTCACCGATCTTTGGCCTGACAACAACCTTTGGGGTCTGATTGTCTGTCAGTGACGAACTGCGGGCTCTCGCAGTCACTGATGTTTCCGACTTCGAAGACATATCAGAAATTTGTGAGAGGTACTCCGGAAGATTTAAAGTTGCAGAGTCAGATTCTTTTTCTGGGCGTTTTTTGAAAATGATTCTTGACTCTGACGGCGTCTGCTCTGCGCTGCCATCCTTGTGTTTCATAATAGATTGAAGTCCAGTTTGTTCCGCGGCATCAGATTCTCCAAACGACGGCCGTTTTAGTATACCAGAACGAGGCACGTCATCAACGTCATCGACGTTTCTGCAAGGCGACAGCACTGACGGTCGTTCAATTGGTGAATGAGATCGATCACGTCGTTTCAAAATTGGTTTCATATCGTCGCCTCCGTCTGGCATTTCCAACTCGTCCCCGCTAAACGAGTCACGTCTCTTTAAAATAGAGATCGGGCGAACTTCTTCACACGAACCTCTTCTAGAAGAACCAGCCGAATCAATTTTCTCCGAATCACCAGAGTCACGTTTTTTCAAAATGGACGTCATGCGGATTTCTGGTTCCGAAGACCGTCTCTCCGATGAGTCATCAGCGTCGCGTTTTTTCAATATGGGCTTCACGTCTTCACCCGAACTGCGACGACTCCGCATTGGAGAGCTCGTGCCACTTGGAGTGGTGTCCGTCGAATCCCGTTTTTTAAGAATAGAAGGGGGTTTCTGATCGTTCCACGAAACTTCCTCCACCTCGCCGAAATCTCTCCGTTTAAGAATCGAAGGTCGTTTACCATCCTCGTCTTTGTGCTTCAGTATTGAATGCAATGTTTCAACAGAGTCCGGCGTGATAGTGTCATCTTTATTCTTAAGAATTGAAACCGGTTCCTCGGTCTCAATATCCGCGTCCAAAGATTTAACACGCAAAATTGGCGCCGGCTCAGCAGTGTCTGTTTGTCCTAAACCTTCGAGTGATTTCCGCCGCAAAATCGGCAACGGTTCCTGTATTTTTACACCACTATGCTTCTCATCCGGAGATTTTTTCCGCAAAATTGGCACCGGTTCCTTCTCAAGTTCTTGACACTCTGTCTTGAGTATTGGGTGGATAATGTCTTCTGTATTTTTATCCCCCGGCTCGCCGTCGCATTCAACGGACTCTGATCTCGCCCGACGGTTTTTCAGAACAGTTTTCAGCTGCTCATCCTGTACTCCGTCGTCGCTATTTACAACGTATCGGCTACTCCTGGAACTCCACCTCATGTCCAAATTATCCAATTTCGGACTTTGCACTTTCGTGTCCATTTGATTTTCAATCGTGCCTTTTCGGCGTGAAAGAATCCGAGCCAATTCTTCATCTGGCCCACTCGACGAAGTGTCCGATGAAAATTTATTCGGCCGGACACGTTCCCGCAGACTTGCTGTACGGCGCACAGGTTTTAATGCATCTTTCTCTGGCGATATTCGTACCGGTTCTTCCTTACTTGTGAATAAACGCCCACCAGGTACCATAACTTCAGCTTTCTGGACCGGCTGGGCCCCACCTGCTGCAGGTGAAAACAACTGCGATGGCCGAAGAGGAGACACCTTATCATCTCCCGTCGCTTTCAACGGCGTTGACCTGGTTGGTGACGTCACGACCTTTGGTTGCAAATTCGGCGACAAAATCTCCCGTGGTGACCCACCATCTTGAACAGGCGACTCCTTTTCCGGTTCTGGACTGGACAACCTCTTCAACTTCTCAGAAACATCCTTGTTTCCCGCTGTGAGCAGTTTAATTTGTTTTTGAACTTGTTCATCTTTACCCGTAGCTTGGGGGGACACGGCCTCTGGTGATTTTTCGATGTCTTGGTCGATTTTTTGCTCGACCATTCGTCGGTGGGAGAACCGATTCAAAATGGCAGTGATCTGAAAGATCAACAACACAAAACAATGAGAAAGTGTTTTTTCTTAAAATGAGGAACCCGCGTGCCGGAAATCCCGACAGGTCGGCGCTGCGAGCAGTGCGACCGAAACGACGTCATTGACGTCGTTTTATGTGTTGACGCTACGTCATGAAAAAATCCGCTGTACATTTTCTACAGAAAAAATGAGATAAAGACGTTGCCGAAATCGTCATCTATGTCTTCATTTTAAGGAAAAAAGCATTGCAAAATTGCAGACATTTTCATCTGCTACAAGATGGTGTAAATTTTAATGCCTGGTGTCCGAAACGAAAGGGTGATTTTCACGCCAGAAATAAATGGAAATAACGTTAGAAAAAAGAAACTTCGGTCGCACTGCTCACAGCGCCGCGTCGTGACGTTAGTTCCTCCGGTTCCTCATTGCTATAAATTCCATAAACATGTACACAAGCAGCAATTAGCACCTCGGTAACACAACCACCCACAACCTAATTAGCGGTCTGATTATGAAACAATGCGAATGAGCAGCGTGTGTTCACCAACAGGACCAATGCATACATGGCGTTTGCCATGCGCATGATGGTTGATACATGTGACGGGCGCAATAATAAGGGGTTCCGGCGGACTTCACCATTTCCATACCCGCCGGTCGTCCATCCTAGGAATCGCAGTATCAGTGGGCTATCTGCTCACTAGTATCAGGCCAGATTGGAAATGGTCTAGTCTGATGAAACGTGGATAAAAAAGAAAATATGACCGTCAGTTTACTTCAATCTCGTCTGGATCGGCACTCATCGGGCCGATTTCGGTAAGGCGACCACCCCGCTAACGCGACCACTTTGGGTCTGTCCCGTCAATGGTTGTGTTACCGGGGTTCTACTGTAGTTTCATGGGCACAATGGTCACTATGCACTTGCTTCTAAACCTTGTCCACAGAAATATACGACACCTAGAAGAGGAGCTATATTCCACACAATGTCCCAAAAGAGGGTCCCACGTATAGGGTGGATAAGTACCTTATCCTGTCGTGTATCTGCTGCTGTCATGGAAGAAGTGGGGGAGGTCTCAGAGGTGACTCTCTGTTTAAGGAAATGGAAGAAAAGGGTGTAAGAGGCCCACAACAGAGCATGCAACACACGAGGAAGTAAATTATCGGGTAAATCAGCATGTACGATAGAAGCGCAACATCCCATGCTGGTATGAAGTGAAATAAGGATTTGCCACACAAGAAACTACAGCTCACCCTCGCTATAACGTACCTCACCATAACGTACTCCCGGATATAACGTACTTTTCCAATGGATCCCCATTTTTTGGCAAAATCAGCAAATTCCGCAAAAAGCCCCGGCCCGACGATCAACTTAGCTAGATCTGCTGGTCAAATGTGCTCCACATATGGCAAAAGGGTGTAAACAACGATGCTATATGTCACTCAGTTTACTTGATATTCTGAACTCAATCAGTTTTTACACTTCCTAATACATAAAATATCCTTTTAACAATGATAAAGCCTATGAAATCAATGTCTGGTTCTGCAAGGCAAATCCCATGTTGCATGACAGTGCGTTTTGTCCCGCAACATGCCGGGAACAGAGCTCCCTCGCTATTACGTACCCCTCGCTATAACGTACTTTTGCCATGGATCCCAGTGAGTACGTTATAGCGAGGGTGAGCTGTATTCTACAGTTGGAAAATTCAGTTGAAGCATAAAGTCTGGCAACATCTAAGTGCGACCCAATAAGATTTTTTAGGTAAGCGAGCTGGTAAATTGATTGAATTAAAGCTCTAGGCTACGTGCTAGTTTAGTACCAGCTAATTTGGGATATTTGGGCAATATTGCTTTGAGAGACAGAAACCAACGATCATGTTTTCATACATCAAGGCATTTTTTTGTTTGAGAATTTTGTGTAATTTGTTTTATACTCCAAGAAAACAACACTTTAAGCCCTTGAATTTTTTTTCTAATTGTATTTTTCATCTGACCAAGCCAGAGACAGATGAGAGCTGAATTTGTATCAAACTAGTAGTAATGCATTTTTTACTCATCTCACACATTTTATCTGATATTTGAACTAATCAAGGGCTTGGTCATGAAATTTTTTGTTACAAAATAGTATATTTGTGTTCCAAGTGTAAAATATTATCCCCTGAATATTTTTGTGTATACAGTATGTAAAATTTTGAGGCCAAAGCAACACCTAATTGACGATAGGAAAATATCGAACTCCATGCTTCATCTTATTTGGAGGAAGACCCCCCCTCACCTCTGGGCCTTCTGATATGTCAAGTGCTTGGCTGTACTCCTCTGATGTGACTGGCGTGGTCTTTGTCCGTGGAGACCAACCTCGTCCACGCGGCTCATCGCTGACGCTTCTGGCCTCGCTGCTGCGCCCGCCATCTAGAAGAGAACAAAAGCAAGTTTTGTAAAACTAGCCGAAAAAACACCATACAGTGGTTTTCACCATTGTCGTGGGCGTTAGTGGCTGAGTTGTTTTCAGGCTGTTTTTATTTTATATCATATCATATGTATCATTATTACTGGCGTCGTAGCCCTGTTGGATTTTTGCCGGAGGTATGGAGTCCACAACAGGTACAGTCCACCTGTGCGGGGTCTTTTACTTGCCCTGGCATAGACACTCAGGTACAAGGGACCACGGCTTTTAGTCCTGTCCGACGAACCCTCAATTTTTCGCAATTTTTGTTTCACAATTTTTTGTATATGCCTTCACCCGGAGTCGAACTCACGCCGACCCATTGCACAGTTTGGTAGTCAAGCGTGCTTACCACTCGACCACCGGGCTTAGAAATATTATTACGCCATGGGACCAGAATTTCTGGTGCACTTCAATGCGCAACAAACATCATAATAAGGCACATTTCGGTTGCGAAAACGTAAATAAATTCATATACTACCATGGCGATTTTTCAGCAGGGCCAACTTTTCCCCCTGCTCCCTGCGTAAGCATGACCAGGGGCAACAAAGCCGAGCAAAGAAGGCAGTCATACTTCATCAGCAGCAATAATACCGGTAAAATCCAAAAGCAAGTCAATTTTAATCCTTGCGGAATGAAATAACACGTTCACTTGGAATAGGAGCTGTCAGCGAGTTGACCACTAGGTGTCACTAGGGCTCAATTCAATGCATCTAGCGGACCCAGTCATTATCGATCGAGCAGCGATCATAATAGATTTCCTGTACATTTGGTCCGCTAAGACTGTGCTGCCATCTGTTAGCAATATGCGCGGCTGACTGCTCCTATTAGGCTGTTCTCAACACAAACATCCACTTTGCCAGTCAATAATCCAGGTAGAATCGGGCTTTTTGCAACACACACATAACGCCAAGGGTGTCAAAGATCCCTTCTGCATAAAGAAACACAAAGTAAAAGTTGTCAGAGTTCAGAAACAGCTGGCATACTTCCTCCTTGAAATTTCGTTTTGTACTAAAACTCCGTCAGGTTCATCTACAGTATCCTTTAGAAATTATCAGTGAAAAAGTAACCTTTCCAACCTGTGGTATTAATCATTGCCAGGTTTGAATTGTTACACGTGGATTGCTATCCAGATCGTAGAAAAATCACACAGAGGAAGAACAAGAGGGCCGATTTCACAAATGGTGTTTAAGACTTAGACGCGTGTAACTTCGTCAAATGCGTGGTGGAAGTGTGTGCATTTTAGTGAAGTTACGCACGACTAAGTCTTAAACATCCTTTGCGAAATCATCCCAGAAAGTCTAGTTAGAAGCACAACTTCAAGATTTTCAAACACTTGACATTATCCGTGACAGTTTAAGACAAGGAAGGAAACACTTCAAGTGATTATTTGAACGAAAAACAATTTGAATATTTTGATCAGATTCCAACACAAGAACCTTCAAGTGGAAAATCACGCTATACATGACTTCCGAATCGAGTACTGAAGAGAAGTATACATGTAGAAGCCAAAGTACAAAATCACAGACAGAGGAGGCTACATGTGAAAAGTCACACAAAATGACAGAAGACACGTGCTCAAGCTCGCTTATGAATTTTGATGTGATTAAGAATCGTATAATTTTCCTAGTAAGCTATCTTAGCTGTTTCTTAGTGAGATATTACAAAAATAGATAAGCTCGCTTATCTATTTAGATAAGCTCGCTTATCTATTTAGATAAGCTCGCTTATCTATTTAGATAAGCTCACTTATCTATTTTTGGAGATTAGTATCTCTAAGAATTTTCTTAGAAAGAATTAGTAAGACAAATCTTACCAATTTTTTTCTTATAAGAATTTTTTTAGTAAGATCTTTCTTACAAGATTCTTGTAAGAAAAATCTTTAAAATCTTACTAAGATTTTTCTAACTATTATCTTAAAAGAAAATCTTACTAAGAAAAATATTAAAAGAGAATCTCATAACAAACCTTCGTAAGATTTTCCTTACCAATATCTTACTAAGAAATACAGACACTTACTCAGAAAATCATAAGATTTCTTAGTAAAAATTATGTCCGGAGTCGTCACCGGAATTTGAAGTAGAACAGGACCATGATAATTATGATAAGGGTTTTGTAAATAGGGTCCCACAACAATTCAATCCAGAACACCCACTTGCAGACATTTGAACAAAAACGATCCCAGCCCTCATTGACACAAACAGGCCACACTTATTGAATATTTACACTCAAATATTCAAACCAATCAACAAATATTAGCGAAGAGGTTATCGCAAATATGGAATAGCCACTTGACCTAAACAAATTTTCACCCCTTGTGTCCCTCAGAGTGCAACGTCCACCATACAGAAGATGCTGAATCAGCCGGTGAATTTACGAAGGCAGTTTTGCAGGGCCTGGTGTCAACTTTGCGTTACCAGAGTCCTGGCTTGTCAATGCAGCTCTTCATGTTCCATGTACGTCACAAACCTCAACACTTAGGAACAACATACATCCTTCAACATATCCTCCCAGAATTTGGTCCTACAGCCAAAACAAGTCAAAGAAGCAAATTACTGTAAAGCAGGAAAATTTCGCATGCAGGAAATTTTCACGAGAGTGTGTGAGTCGCGAAAATTACCTGTCGCTAATATAAATACACACAAGTGATAGATATGGTCCGTGAAAAAAACTGAAAAACACGCGAAAATATCCTGCCGCGAATACGTGTATAAATTCTTGATTCGCGAACATTTCCAGCCGCGAAATTATCTTGCTTTACAGTATGCATCCACACGAAACTGTCAAAACTGACCAAACAACAATTGACTGCAAAGACCAAAATATACAGAAACAAAGCATTTCAGATGCAGAACACGTGATTCCAACGGCAAACTGTGTTTTACACCTGTGCATCTGGGCGTGGAATCCATGTGAACGTCCATCTGAAATTTGACAGCCAAAACGAGTCAAAGAGGCGAATGCTTCATCCTCACGAATTGTCCAAACTGCCTCAAGGACAAGTGAAATGACAACAATGAAATATACAGAAACAAAGCTTTCCAGATGCAGAACACTGTGATAAATTCCAAAGCAAAGTGTCACACCAATTTACACCTGTCCATCTGCTGGTGGGTGTTGAAAATCCACGAGAACATCCAAATGAATCCACCTCAGATCTAAAACACAGATATCTGTTTAATTTCGACTGCGTGAAAACACTGAATTCCGCTTCACTGCGATTGTCGGAAAGAAACTTCCTGACGCATAGACATCCAAGTGGAAAGTGAAATTTCCACTCGGCTAATAATTGTTTCTGATATATATGTATGCAGTATATGTACTGATGCTATGCAGGTTAAGGACAACAGAGAGGCCTTGGATTATGTACAAAACTGGCCCATTCCTGATGAGAGCATTCAATGCTGGCAATATAATAAGTAAATCAAGGTATTATGTGTTACATAATTTGCATACTACTAACAATAAGGGCCTGTTTACATTTGGTGGAGATGACTAAGATAGAATCTTCTGTTAGGGCCGTTTAGACGACAAAAATCCACATACGATCCGATCGAATCCGATTGTGGTTCAAAACTCATGCGTGTAAACGCTACCCAATGTGGTCCAATGTGGATTTAAAATGATCCGCCAATTTTGCTGGTCCCGTCGAATCCACATTTGGCCGCATTAGACCACACTGGACCAGCACATACGACCAGATTAAATTTCTCGTCTGAACGCAAATGAGACCCGAATCCGGATTCATCCTACCTGCACGCATGCGTATTGATGTGGTTTTTCTTCCTCCACTGACCGCACTCGCTGTGGAGAGTTCCACAAGAGTAATTTGACGTCGGAATGTGACCAGATTAACATGCGTGTGTAAACGGTTCCCAAAAACTTGGAACACATCTGGTCCAGAATGCGGGTCGATCAGATCAAATCGGATCGAATCTGAAGGTGTTTTTTTGGCTTGGTCGTCTCAACGGCCCTTAAGGTTCTCCTGAGCTGGGGGACCTTAAAATTTAGAAAGCTGCCATTACATAGAGTTACATGGCATACAGACTTTCTGGTAACAATGGCTTCATAGTCGTGACCCCTTGGTGAAGCCCTGATGAAAATTTGATGCAGTTCCCTTGTTTCACAAGAAAAAGATTGTGATTTTGGGTTTTGGCCCTTCAAGAATTAGACTTCACCGAAATTTTGTAAGCAAGTCACTACAAAGAGGTATGGTACATACATGTACATACAGAGTTTCAATGCCATAGCTCACACCATCAAAATACATCCCTTTTCACTTCAGACATCCGACAGCTATACTCACTGTACTCTGGTTAATGAAAAGACTATGATTATTTCAGCAAATAACACTTGCATTTAATGACAAGTAAATTATACCATCATCAGCACACTTCCCACAACAAGAATATTAAAACATTAACACTTGACACTCGCTGACTAATTATTGTGAGACTAGTTCTTTCTCATTACAGGCTGTTCCACTTGCATGCCAACATATTAATTTCGAAAAATCATTTTGGATGGAATTCAACCTGGTTGTTTCAAATAAATGCTATCCACTCTTTCTGCGATACCCTTCACTGGCTTCAACTCAGCCCTTATATTCAATATCAAGGTACCGGTATTACCTTGTTTTTTTTAACAATCAATGACGATGTGAGAGGTGATTTCTTGCCGACACAGTTGTGGCCTAAGGGCCGTATGCACCAAAGAAGATTATCTTGAAGTCAGGTTGAGCCACAGCTTTTCAATTGTTCAGATTTACCAGGGCATAATGTGACAATTGCAAAAGTTGTGGCTCAACCCGAGTTAGATAATCTTTGTTGGTGCATACGGCACTTAATTGCTTGTTCAGTTTTAAACCAAGATTTATACATACTATTTACCGCCAGAAAGTAGAGGCTGAGCAACATCTAGGCCCGTATGCACCAAGGTGGTTTAAAATTTGGCTTAAACCTAGATTTACTAATCATGGATTAAGCGTGGATTAAATCATCCGAACTTGAACCTGCACCAACCTAGTTAAACCACAGATTAAGTTGTCCATGGTTCATCCATGGTTGAACCAATTTCATAACATAAATGGCTATTACCAATGGATTAGGTCACACTCTGTGGACACGATGTCATTGTAATATGCTGTGGCAAAAATGAATTAATCCAAGTTTAAACCCACCCCTCTACCGAGCAATTGCTTGGGACTGTTTCACTATCCGGCTGACTGTAGTTTGGTGAACACCTCCAAGATCACAACCAGTCATCTGGACATGACCTGTGGCGTAAAATCGTAGCGTAAGTAAAAGCCAGCGTTCCTGTTGGAGTTGGGTGTACTCTCTTCTTCTATCCAATCCAAAATTACATGTACCAAAACGTTCTCCTTGGTGAAGCGGTATCTTTTGTGGAAATCACCATCTCTAAACTCCTCCATCGGATTGCTCCTATCTCGAATCAGCCGTTCTGGTCATTGAAAATTGTCAACTTGTTCAAGAGCGTCGATCCAGTCCATCTTGTCACTTCGATCACTTCGTCAAAAATGGCTTAATCCAAGTTTAAACCTACCCCTTGGCAGGTTTACAATAATCTGTGATTTAAACACCGGATAAAAGTTAATCCTTGTTGGTGCAGGCGGATTAATTTTTTAAACCATACTTAAACCTAGTTTAAGCCTAATCTAAGGTTTATCCACGTTGGTGCATACGGGCCCTAGTGGGTTTAAAGTGACACTGACAGAGATTGAAGTATAATTCAAAGTAGGCCTACCATCTTTTTTTTAGCTATGAAAATTCTCTGCAGTTTCCTGTTCAAGCAGAGTCGAGCCTGCTGAATAAACTGCATTACTGCATGAAACTACATGTGTGGCGGTCTAGGAAAACCCGGCGGATGTCGCAGAATGATCAACAAGGGCTGTCCAATTTCCTGTGCATTGACCTACTAGGCCTAGCTACCCTGGCTACTGTTTAGCTGTTACGTAGCACATTCAAGCTATTGAAATGTGCGGGTTCACCAAGGCCATTAACACTTTCTTCAAATGCGAAATCCGCCGGGTTTTCCTAGACCGCTGCGCCACACACATGTAATTATTCTGACTAACCATCTTTACTGGAGAAGTTTTGGAAATTCTTGAGCAGTTTTCTGTTAACATGGTTCACGTCAAATACAGAATTAACTGCTATAGTCCATGAAACTCCACAATCCTATCCAAAATGTACTCTTAGCTATAATGTATATCAAAGCTTCAATGACCTGAAACTCCTGGTTCAATTACAGATCAGTTCACAAATTGGGAGATGACATCAAAACCATGAATGCTATCATAACAGCTCGTGACAAAACCCTTTTATGATAGCTCAGTCCCTCTTTGCAGTCACTTTGATAGTTCATATCACGGTTATTATACTTTCTTTACCTTCTTAGGGCCGCTTATTACGACAATTAAAGGTAAGATATCATCATTTTTTTCATTGGATGAGGTAAAGTCTGGAGTCAATAAAGCAAAATCCACACAATGCTCCTCAGGAGTGCCCCTGGATCCGGATACAATTAAAGGAACTCGAGGTGGGATGGGGTGTTACATATTCGGAAATTTCTGCACTACACCTCTGATGATAAAGCCAGCAGCACACCAGGGCTGGGTTGCACAAAACTCAGGTTAGCGCGCTAACATCATGTTAAATGACGTAAAATAACAATGGATTTTGACGTCATCTAACATAAAAGTTAGTGCTAACACCATGTTAGCGCTAACATGGGTTTTGTGCAACCGGCCCCAGGTGAATATCACAAGTGATCGAATCGCCAACGGCATCTTCCCGCCAGCGACCAAAGATTTGGTGACATTGGCTTTGGTATTGTTTGACATTGAGTGCGCATTGCTGGCGAGAATATTCCAAGCATCGCTGTCCAGTGCACACCTGACATCAACAGCCAATCACTGATGCAATCAGATCGCTTGCAATATATCACCTGGTGTTCTATTGGCTAACAGACCAGGGCCGACCGCACAGAAAGTCCGATAGTGCTTTCGGTGCCTATCGGCGGTTTAGTTAATGGGAAAATGCGTTATAACTAACTGCCAATAGGCACCGGTAGCACTATCGGACTTTCCGTGTGGTCAGCCCAGAAGACAGGTACACCCTTGTGGCCGAAAAATGGTCTAAAACCATGACAAAAACGTGGAAGTCGTATTATAGGGTGAGTAATATAATGAGGGACATGTCTTCCAAAAATTCAATGACATTTTTCTGTGTTATGAGGCATTCTTTCAACACCAATGAAAAATCTGGGTCAGAACCAGGCCAGCCATCCAGAACTGGAGATGATCTGTGTATACGCTTCATTGTGCTCGAAACAGGAAATACAATCGATTCATAAGGCAACTGATATTAAGATCTTCCGAAGTACACCATATTGGTAGTTTTTTTACGTCTCCGCACAGCAGTGCTTCACGTTTGAAATCAGCAGGAGCTCAATCAGTTGAGCTCCTCAAAGGCTCAAGGCGAGCTGTTCACGCTCGTGAAATTTGATGTCAGTTACTTCAAGGATGCCGAGGAGTGCGGTCAATCGAGCTCCTCGGTGCAATTTTTCGAGCGCGGGAAAAGCTAGGGAAATCCAAAGTAATGCCCGCTGTACACGATCAAATTTTTCATCAAAAAAAAATTCAGATTCCGGGCCTATTGCGGCTTCAATTACATGTATAAACCCACATGTAGGCCTTTATTGAGCATATTCAGAAAATTGGATGAAAAATTTTATCTGTAGCAAGAGGCAAATATCTCATTTGGTACCCTGCTATAAAATTTGTCAAGATCTTAAGGTCCCGTAACAGGAAGAGTCAAGCTTCCTGTCTACTTTTTTCCCTCTACTTAGAACTACATGTATCCCCTACTTCAAAAAGCCCCACTTCCAATAAAGCGGTTTCTGTCGCAGTTTGCGGTGAGAGGCGCACTTTTCGCAGGATGGGATAATATCGACAAGCCATCCAAATATTTCGCTCAACGGATGAAGGACTCTCCAAACCCTGTGAATCACTCCGCTCACTCAAAAACACAGCAGAAATTTGTATCACACATTTCGGTCACCCATCCAGGGACTGACCACACTAAACGTTGCTTAACTTCCGGCTCGGGGTGACCAGGCCATAAAGGAAATCCTATGGCCGGTGGGTTAAGTCGTGCCATATGGTAGCTGCAAGGGGTTCAACCGCAGCTTAGGACAACTGGAAGGGCCGTATGCACCAACAAAGATTATCTTGAACTCAGGTTGAGCCACAACTTTTCCATTGTCACATCAAGCCCTGGCAAACCTGAACAATGGAAAAGCTGTGGTTCAACCTGAGTTCAAGATAATCTTCTTTGGTGCATACGGCCCGAAGGGTTCACCTAGGCCACATCACATCTGCTTGAGGCCTAAGTCTCTACAAGCCAAAAAACAACCTACCCATCATTTTGATACTGAACAGGAAGAGATAATCCACAATGACATTAGCTCCTCTTCGACTCCACCTGTTCCGCACCCAAAACAGAACATCACTAGTTCTCATAAACTGTCCTCAGTGTTAGCATTATAATTCAATTTCGTACTAGGCCTTTTATATGCGTCAAAGAAAGTGATTGTTCCACTCGCCCGACAAGTCAGCGGGGGTCAAACCTCGTCAATAAGACCAATGCATAAAATGCTTCAATGATCAGGAATTCCACTGTCAATGTGAAGTACTAGATTCACCTATCAGTGTTTCCGCCAGAGGGGGGGATGAATCCCCTCCTCAAAAATTTCAAGGAGGGGATATCCCCCCTAAAGTTTGCAGACTAACCTTTTTCAAATATCACTATTTTCACTTCAGTAGTGTTTTTCTTTAATTTGTCACATTTCAAATGCAATTTTCATGCAGAAGGAAGACTAATTTTGCATTTTGGAGTGCAACAAGAGGCCCATGGGCCTTGCGCTCAGCTGACATTTGATGTCTCAGTTTGATAGGCTAAGGCATTGGCCTAAGAGGTAGGGCCTACTGCAGTCTTAGGACGGTTCGTGGATGATGTCAAATTTCATTCACCAGGTGTGCATGTTTTGATGGGATAAAGTCTGCTAATTATGATTAGAGACTCGGTCCAATACAAT